>JBBDGP010005189.1:0-77755 GCA_037952835.1 Lithobates septentrionalis | reverse complement strand
CAGGTACGTACCCCCGGTGTGTGTGAGCGGGCCGTCCCGGGATGGGGTGTGGTGGTCCCCACTATGACCTCTGTCTGTGAGCGGGCTCTCCACCGCAGGCCTGTCCCGGGATGGGGTGTGGTGGTCCCCACTCTGACCTCTGTCTGTGAGCGGGCTCTCCGCCGCAGGCCTGTCCCGGGATGGGGTGTGGTGGTCCCCACTATGATCTCTTGTCTGTCTGTGAGCGGGCTCTCCGCCACAGGCCTGTCCCGGGATGGGGTGTGGTGGTCCCCACTATGACCTCTTGTCTGTCTGTGAGCGGGCTCTCCGCCGCAGGCCTGTCCCGGGATGGGGTGTGGTGGTCCCCACTCTGACCTCTGTCTGTGAGCGGGCTCTCCGCCGCAGGCCTGTCCCGGGATGGGGTGTGGTGGTCCCCACTATGACCTCTTGTCTGTCTGTGAGCGGGCTCTCCGCCGCAGGCCTGTCCCGGGATGGGGTGTGGTGGTCCCCACTCTGACCTCTGTCTGTGAGCGGGCTCTCCGCCGCAGGCCTGTCCCGGGATGGGGTGTGGTGGTCCCACTATGACCTCTTGTCTGTCTGTGAGCGGGCTCTCCGCTGCAGGCCTGTCCCGGGATGGGGTGTGGTGGTCCCCACTATGACTTCTGTCTGTGAGCGGGCTCTCCGCCGCAGGCCTGTCCCGGGATGGGGTGTGGTGGTCCCCACTATGACCTCTGTCTGTGAGCGGGCTCTCCGCCGCAGGCCTGTCCCGGGATGGGGTGTGGTGGTCCCCACTATGACCTCTGTCTGTGAGCGGGCTCTCCGCCGCAGGCCTGTCCCGGGATGGGGTGTGGTGGTCCCCACTCTGACCTCTGTCTGTGAGCGGGCTCTCCGCCGCAGGCCTGTCCCGGGATGGGGTGTGGTGGTCCCCACTATGATCTCTTGTCTGTCTGTGAGCGGGCTCTCCGCCACAGGCCTGTCCCGGGATGGGGTGTGGTGGTCCCCACTATGACCTCTTGTCTGTCTGTGAGCGGGCTCTCCGCCGCAGGCCTGTCCCGGGATGGGGTGTGGTGGTCCCCACTCTGACCTCTGTCTGTGAGCGGGCTCTCCGCCGCAGGCCTGTCCCGGGATGGGGTGTGGTGGTCCCCACTATGACCTCTTGTCTGTCTGTGAGCGGGCTCTCCGCCGCAGGCCTGTCCCGGGATGGGGTGTGGTGGTCCCCACTCTGACCTCTGTCTGTGAGCGGGCTCTCCGCCGCAGGCCTGTCCCGGGATGGGGTGTGGTGGTCCCCACTATGACCTCTTGTCTGTCTGTGAGCGGGCTCTCCGCTGCAGGCCTGTCCCGGGATGGGGTGTGGTGGTCCCCACTATGACTTCTGTCTGTGAGCGGGCTCTCCGCCGCAGGCCTGTCCCGGGATGGGGTGTGGTGGTCCCCACTATGACCTCTGTCTGTGAGCGGGCTCTCCGCCGCAGGCCTGTCCCGGGATGGGGTGTGGTGGTCCCCACTATGACCTCTGTCTGTGAGCGGGCTCTCCGCCGCAGGCCTGTCCCGGATGGGGTGTGGTGGTCCCCACTATGACCTCTGTCTGTGAGCGGGCTCTCCGCCGCAGGCCTGTCCCGGGATGGGGTGTGGTGGTCCCCACTATGACCTCTGTCTGTGAGCGGGCTCTCCGCCGCAGGCCTGTCCCGGGATGGGGTGTGGTGGTCCCCACTATGACCTCTCTCTGTTTTCTCTCCCACAGGAGTGACAGTTCCTTCAACTTCTTCGTTTTCTTCTTCATCTTCCTTGTTCAGGATGTTCTCTATGTTCTGGAGGCCGTCGGCATTCCCGGATGGGGCTTCAGGTGAGAGCCGAGGGGGCTGATGGGGGAGGGTGAGCGTGTCCCTCAGATTGGGGTGTGTTGTGTCCCTCAGATTGGGGTGTGTTGTGTCCCTCAGATTGGGGTGTGTTGTGTCCCTCAGATTGGGGTGTGTTGTGTCCCTCAGATTGGGGTGTGTTGTGTCCCTCAGATTGGGGTGTGTTGTGTCCCTCAGATTGGGGTGTGTTGTGTCCCTCAGATTGGGGTGTGTTGTGTCCCTCAGATTGGGGTGTGTTGTGTCCCTCAGATTGGGGTGTGTTGTGTCCCTGAGATTGGGGTGTGTTGTGTCCCTCAGATTGGGGTGTGTTGTGTCCCTGAGATTGGGGTGTGTTGTGTCCCTCAGATTGGGGTGTGTTGTGTCCCTCAGATTGGGGTGTGTTGTGTCCCTCAGATTGGGGTGTGTTGTGTCCCTCAGATTGGGGTGTGTTGTGTCCCTGAGATTGGGGTGTGTTGTGTCCCTCAGATTGGGGTGTGTTGTGTCCCTCAGATTGGGTGTGTTGTGTCCCTCAGATTGGGGTGTGTTGTGTCCCTCAGATTGGGGTGTGTTGTGTCCCTCAGATTGGGGTGTGTTGTGTCCCTCAGATTGGGGTGTGTTGTGTCCCTCAGATTGGGGTGTGTTGTGTCCCTCAGATTGGGGTGTGTTGTGTCCCTCAGATTGGGGTGTGTTGTGTCCCTCAGATTGGGGTGTGTTGTGTCCCTCAGATTGGGGTGTGTTGTGTCCCTCAGATTGGGGTGTGTTGTGTCCCTCAGATTGGGGTGTGTTGTGTCCCTCAGATTGGGGTGTGTTGTGTCCCTCAGATTGGGGTGTGTTGTGTCCCTCAGATTGGGGTGTGTTGTGTCCCTCAGATTGGGGTGTGTTGTGTCCCTCAGATTGGGGTGTGTTGTGTCCCTCAGATTGGGGTGTGTTGTGTCCCTCAGATTGGGGTGTGTTGTGTCCCTGAGATTGGGGTGTGTTGTGTCCCTCAGATTGGGGTGTGTTGTGTCCCTCAGATTGGGGTGTGTTGTGTCCCTCAGATTGGGGTGTGTTGTGTCCCTCAGATTGGGGTGTGTTGTGTCCCTCAGATTGGGGTGTGTTGTGTCCCTCAGATTGGGGTGTGTTGTGTCCCTCAGATTGGGGTGTGTTGTGTCCCTGAGATTGGGGTGTGTTGTGTCCCTCAGATTGGGGTGTGTTGTGTCCCTCAGATTGGGGTGTGTTGTGTCCCTCAGATTGGGGTGTGTTGTGTCCCTCAGATTGGGGTGTGTTGTGTCCCTCAGATTGGGGTGTGTTGTGTCCCTCAGATTGGGGTGTGTTGTGTCCCTCAGATTGGGGTGTGTTGTGTCCCTGAGATTGGGGTGTGTTGTGTCCCTGAGATTGGGGTGTGTTGTGTCCCTGAGATTGGGGTGTGTTGTGTCCCTCAGATTGGGGTGTGTTGTGTCCCTCAGATTGGGGTGTGTTGTGTCCCTCAGATTGGGGTGTGTTGTGTCCCTCAGATTGGGGTGTGTTGTGTCCCTCAGATTGGGGTGTGTTGTGTCCCTCAGATTGGGGTGTGTTGTGTCCCTCAGATTGGGGTGTGTTGTGTCCCTCAGATTGGGGTGTGTTGTGTCCCTCAGATTGGGGTGTGTTGTGTCCCTCAGATTGGGGTGTGTTGTGTCCCTCAGATTGGGGTGTGTTGTGTCCCTCAGATTGGGGTGTGTTGTGTCCCTCAGATTGGGGTGTGTTGTGTCCCTCAGATTGGGGTGTGTTGTGTCCCTCAGATTGGGGTGTGTTGTGTCCCTCAGATTGGGGTGTGTTGTGTCCCTCAGATTGGGGTGTGTTGTGTCCCTCAGATTGGGGTGTGTTGTGTCCCTCAGATTGGGGTGTGTTGTGTCCCTCAGATTGGGGTGTGTTGTGTCCCTCAGATTGGGGTGTGTTGTGTCCCTCAGATTGGGGGTGTTGTGTCCCTCAGTTTGGGGTGTGTTGTGTCCCTCAGATTGGGGTGTGTTGTGTCCCTCAGATTGGGGTGTGTTGTGTCCCTCAGATTGGGGTGTGTTGTGTCCCTCAGATTGGGGTGTGTTGTGTCCCTCAGATTGGGGTGTGTTGTGTCCCTCAGATTGGGGTGTGTTGTGTCCCTCAGATTGGGGTGTGTTGTGTCCCTCAGATTGGGGTGTGTTGTGTCCCTCAGATTGGGGTGTGTTGTGTCCCTGAGATTGGGGTGTGTTGTGTCCCTCAGATTGGGGTGTGTTGTGTCCCTGAGATTGGGGTGTGTTGTGTCCCTGAGATTGGGGTGTGTTGTGTCCCTGAGATTGGGGTGTGTTGTGTCCCTGAGATTGGGGTGTGTTGTGTCCCTCAGATTGGGGTGTGTTGTGTCCCTCAGATTGGGGTGTGTTGTGTCCCTCAGATTGGGGTGTGTTGTGTCCCTCAGATTGGGGTGTGTTGTGTCCCTCAGATTGGTGTGTGTTGTGTCCCTCAGATTGGGGTGTGTTGTGTCCCTCAGATTGGGGTGTGTTGTGTCCCTCAGATTGGGGTGTGTTGTGTCCCTCAGATTGGGGTGTGTTGTGTCCCTCAGATTGGGGTGTGTTGTGTCCCTCAGATTGGGGTGTGTTGTGTCCCTCAGATTGGGGTGTGTTGTGTCCCTCAGATTGGGGTGTGTTGTGTCCCTGAGATTGGGGTGTGTTGTGTCCCTGAGATTGGGGTGTGTTGTGTCCCTGAGATTGGGGTGTGTTGTGTCCCTCAGATTGGGGTGTGTTGTGTCCCTCAGATTGGGGTGTGTTGTGTCCCTGAGATTGGGGTGTGTTGTGTCCCTCAGATTGGGGTGTGTTGTGTCCCTCAGATTGGGGTGTGTTGTGTCCCTCAGATTGGGGTGTGTTGTGTCCCTCAGATTGGGGTGTGTTGTGTCCCTCAGATTGGGGTGTGTTGTGTCCCTCAGATTGGGGTGTGTTGTGTCCCTCAGATTGGGGTGTGTTGTGTCCCTCAGATTGGGGTGTGTTGTGTCCCTCAGATTGGGGTGTGTTGTGTCCCTCAGATTGGGGTGTGTTGTGTCCCTCAGATTGGGGTGTGTTGTGTCCCTCAGATTGGGGTGTGTTGTGTCCCTCAGATTGGGGTGTGTTGTGTCCCTGAGATTGGGGTGTGTTGTGTCCCTCAGATTGGGGTGTGTTGTGTCCCTCAGATTGGGGTGTGTTGTGTCCCTCAGATTGGGGTGTGTTGTGTCCCTCAGATTGGGGTGTGTTGTGTCCCTCAGATTGGGGTGTGTTGTGTCCCTCAGATTGGGGTGTGTTGTGTCCCTCAGATTGGGGTGTGTTGTGTCCCTCAGATTGGGGTGTGTTGTGTCCCTCAGATTGGGGTGTGTTGTGTCCCTCAGATTGGGGTGTGTTGTGTCCCTCAGATTGGGGTGTGTTGTGTCCCTCAGATTGGGGTGTGTTGTGTCCCTCAGATTGGGGTGTGTTGTGTCCCTCAGATTGGGGTGTGTTGTGTCCCTCAGATTGGGGTGTGTTGTGTCCCTCAGATTGGGGTGTGTTGTGTCCCTCAGATTGGGGTGTGTTGTGTCCCTCAGATTGGGGTGTGTTGTGTCCCTCAGATTGGGGTGTGTTGTGTCCCTCAGATTGGGGTGTGTTGTGTCCCTCAGATTGGGGTGTGTTGTGTCCCTCAGATTGGGGTGTGTTGTGTCCCTCAGATTGGGGTGTGTTGTGTCCCTCAGATTGGGGTGTGTTGTGTCCCTCAGATTGGGGTGTGTTGTGTCCCTCAGATTGGGGTGTGTTGTGTCCCTCAGATTGGGGTGTGTTGTGTCCCTGAGATTGGGGTGTGTTGTGTCCCTCAGATTGGGGTGTGTTGTGTCCCTCAGATTGGGGTGTGTTGTGTCCCTCAGATTGGGGTGTGTTGTGTCCCTGAGATTGGGGTGTGTTGTGTCCCTCAGATTGGGGTGTGTTGTGTCCCTCAGATTGGGGTGTGTTGTGTCCCTCAGATTGGGGTGTGTTGTGTCCCTGAGATTGGGGTGTGTTGTGTCCCTCAGATTGGGGTGTGTTGTGTCCCTCAGATTGGGGTGTGTTGTGTCCCTCAGATTGGGGTGTGTTGTGTCCCTCAGATTGGGGTGTGTTGTGTCCCTCAGATTGGGGTGTGTTGTGTCCCTGAGATTGGGGTGTGTTGTGTCCCTCAGATTGGGGTGTGTTGTGTCCCTCAGATTGGGGTGTGTTGTGTCCCTCAGATTGGGGTGTGTTGTGTCCCTCAGATTGGGGTGTGTTGTGTCCCTCAGATTGGGGTGTGTTGTGTCCCTCAGATTGGGGTGTGTTGTGTCCCTCAGATTGGTGTGTGTTGTGTCCCTCAGATTGGGGTGTGTTGTGTCCCTCAGATTGGGGTGTGTTGTGTCCCTCAGATTGGGGTGTGTTGTGTCCCTCAGATTGGGGTGTGTTGTGTCCCTGAGATTGGGGTGTGTTGTGTCCCTGAGATTGGGGTGTGTTGTGTCCCTGAGATTGGGGTGTGTTGTGTCCCTGAGATTGGGGTGTGTTGTGTCCCTGAGATTGGGGTGTGTTGTGTCCCTCAGATTGGGGTGTGTTGTGTCCCTCAGATTGGGGTGTGTTGTGTCCCTCAGATTGGGGTGTGTTGTGTCCCTCAGATTGGGGTGTGTTGTGTCCCTCAGATTGGGGTGTGTTGTGTGTGTTGTGTCCCTGAGATTGGGGTGTGTTGTGTCCCTCAGATTGGGGTGTGTTGTGTCCCTCAGATTGGGGTGTGTTGTGTCCCTCAGATTGGGGTGTGTTGTGTCCCTCAGATATGGGTGTGTTGTGTCCCTCAGATATGGGTGTGTTGTGTCCCTCAGATTGGGGTGTGTTGTGTCCCTCAGATTGGGGTGTGTTGTGTCCCTCAGATTGGGGTGTGTTGTGTCCCTCAGATTGGGGTGTGTTGTGTCCCTCAGATTGGGGTGTGTTGTGTCCCTCAGATTGGGGTGTGTTGTGTCCCTCAGATTGGTGTGTGTTGTGTCCCTCAGATTGGGGTGTGTTGTGTCCCTCAGATTGGGGTGTGTTGTGTCCCTCAGATTGGTGTGTGTTGTGTCCCTCAGATTGGTGTGTGTTGTGTCCCTCAGATTGGGGTGTGTTGTGTCCCTCAGATTGGGGTGTGTTGTGTCCCTCAGATTGGGGTGTGTTGTGTCCCTCAGATTGGGGTGTGTTGTGTCCCTCAGATTGGTGTGTGTTGTGTCCCTCAGATTGGGGTGTGTTGTGTCCCTCAGATTGGGGTGTGTTGTGTCCCTGAGATTGGGGTGTGTTGTGTCCCTGAGATTGGGGTGTGTTGTGTCCCTGAGATTGGGGTGTGTTGTGTCCCTGAGATTGGGGTGTGTTGTGTCCCTGAGATTGGGGTGTGTTGTGTCCCTGAGATTGGGGTGTGTTGTGTCCCTGAGATTGGGGTGTGTTGTGTCCCCCAGATTGGGGTGTGTTGTGTCCCTCAGATTGGGGTGTGTTGTGTCCCTCAGATTGGGGTGTGTTGTGTCCCTCAGATTGGGGTGTGTTGTGTCCCTCAGATTGGGGTGTGTTGTGTCCCTCAGATTGGGGTGTGTTGTGTCCCTCAGATTGGGGTGTGTTGTGTCCCTCAGATTGGGGTGTGTTGTGTCCCTCAGATTGGGGTGTGTTGTGTCCCTCAGATTGGTGTGTGTTGTGTCCCTCAGATTGGGGTGTGTTGTGTCCCTCAGATTGGGGTGTGTTGTGTCCCTCAGATTGGGGTGTGTTGTGTCCCTCAGATTGGGGTGTGTTGTGTCCCTGAGATTGGGGTGTGTTGTGTCCCTGAGATTGGGGTGTGTTGTGTCCCTGAGATTGGGGTGTGTTGTGTCCCTGAGATTGGGGTGTGTTGTGTCCCTGAGATTGGGGTGTGTTGTGTCCCTGAGATTGGGGTGTGTTGTGTCCCTGAGATTGGGGTGTGTTGTGTCCCTCAGATTGGGGTGTGTTGTGTCCCTCAGATTGGGGTGTGTTGTGTCCCTGAGATTGGGGTGTGTTGTGTCCCTGAGATTGGGGTGTGTTGTGTCCCTCAGATTGGGGTGTGTTGTGTCCCTCAGATTGGGGTGTGTTGTGTCCCTCAGATTGGGGTGTGTTGTGTCCCTCAGATTGGGGTGTGTTGTGTCCCTCAGATTGGGGTGTGTTGTGTCCCTCAGATTGGTGTGTGTTGTGTCCCTCAGATTGGGGTGTGTTGTGTCCCTCAGATTGGGGTGTGTTGTGTCCCTCAGATTGGGGTGTGTTGTGTCCCTGAGATTGGGGTGTGTTGTGTCCCTGAGATTGGGGTGTGTTGTGTCCCTGAGATTGGGGTGTGTTGTGTCCCTGAGATTGGGGTGTGTTGTGTCCCTGAGATTGGGGTGTGTTGTGTCCCTCAGATTGGGGTGTGTTGTGTCCCTCAGATTGGGGTGTGTTGTGTCCCTCAGATTGGGGTGTGTTGTGTCCCTCAGATTGGGGGTGTGTTGTGTCCCTCAGATTGGGGTGTGTTGTGTGTGTTGTGTCCCTGAGATTGGGGTGTGTTGTGTCCCTCAGATTGGGGTGTGTTGTGTCCCTCAGATTGGGGTGTGTTGTGTCCCTCAGATTGGGGTGTGTTGTGTCCCTCAGATATGGGTGTGTTGTGTCCCTCAGATATGGGTGTGTTGTGTCCCTCAGATTGGGGTGTGTTGTGTCCCTCAGATTGGGGTGTGTTGTGTCCCTCAGATTGGGGTGTGTTGTGTCCCTCAGATTGGGGTGTGTTGTGTCCCTCAGATTGGGGTGTGTTGTGTCCCTCAGATTGGGGTGTGTTGTGTCCCTCAGATTGGGGTGTGTTGTGTCCCTCAGATTGGGGTGTGTTGTGTCCCTCAGATTGGTGTGTGTTGTGTCCCTCAGATTGGGGTGTGTTGTGTCCCTCAGATTGGGGTGTGTTGTGTCCCTCAGATTGGGGTGTGTTGTGTCCCTGAGATTGGGGTGTGTTGTGTCCCTGAGATTGGGGTGTGTTGTGTCCCTGAGATTGGGGTGTGTTGTGTCCCTGAGATTGGGGTGTGTTGTGTCCCCCAGATTGGGGTGTGTTGTGTCCCTCAGATTGGGGTGTGTTGTGTCCCTCAGATTGGGGTGTGTTGTGTCCCTCAGATTGGGGTGTGTTGTGTCCCTGAGATTGGGGTGTGTTGTGTCCCTGAGATTGGGGTGTGTTGTGTCCCTGAGATTGGGGTGTGTTGTGTCCCTGAGATTGGGGTGTGTTGTGTCCCTCAGATTGGGGTGTGTTGTGTCCCTGAGATTGGGGTGTGTTGTGTCCCTGAGATTGGGGTGTGTTGTGTCCCTCAGATTGGGGTGTGTTGTGTCCCTCAGATATGTGTGTGTGTGGTCAATCAATGAGAACAAGTAATCGAGTTAAAAAACAATATCCAAAGATAATAACAATAGTCCAAAAAAGAAGAAAAGTCTATAGTTTATAATTCTTCCATGATGTGGATAGATGTGGGAGCCAATAGGATCTCTGAATACTCAGGGCAGCTTCCTGTTGAGTGAAGTCAGCTCTCCATAACAGCCATAAAAGATCAAAGAGAAAGCGCCTCCTAAGTATCAGAGTTTATTATGGTATAAAAATCACATAAAACACTTACATATGAGCTGGTGAATGAAAACTTCCGAGGAGAACTCATCCTAGTATCGTCAAACATCCAGGTATGTATGTGGATGGATAAGAGCCGGGCGGATGGCCGCGGACCTCCACTCGGAGACACCGGCTGTTGTCCCTAGGGGTCACTTGAGAAAGGAGCGCGCATGCCCGTTGTGAGCTTCGCGCAGCTCAGAAACGCGTAGTGGATCCCGGCCACTAGAACTACCTGAGTGACGTCACCACCCACGTGACCCTGCTGGAACACGGAAGTGTCTCCTCTGCCTACCGCGCCACAGCCGGCGTCTCCGAGCAGAGGTCCGCGGCCATCCTCCTAGATGGGATCTTCAGCAAGGCAGGTTATATTCCCGTGGCCTAGATGTCTTCTGCTCTGAAGGCCTAGGACAGTGATGGAGAACCTCGGCACCCCAGATGTTTTGGAACTACATTTCCCATGATGCTCAACTACACTGCAGAGTGCATGAGCATCATGGGAAATGTAGTTCCAAAACATCTGGGGTGCCGAGGTTCTCCATCACTGTCCTAGACCTTCAGAGAAGAAGACCTCTCCTAAGAGGCTCCATACGGGCAATGATCTCCTGCCCTGCCCCCTGTAGATGAGTCCTCCAGCAGGACGGCTTCGATTGCTCAGGTCCTCAGCTCATTGTGCGATTTTTCTTACAGCGGCTGGATCGCTGCCTTCACCGCCATTAAAGGGAGCACTGGCGTCGGGGTGTTGATGATGATTGTGGCCATTTTCCTGACTGGGACGGCCGTCATGGGGATCGTCATGCTGAAGCGGGTAAGAGGAATTCAGAGCAGCCGATCCTGATGGGATACAGGCAGCTGAAGTTACGTGCAGCTCTCTACTTATCTCCTTACATTGTCTCCTCCTCCTCCCTTCCTTTGAGACTTCCTATTGGCCCTCTGTTATGGGCTTCATCAGAAGTCTCAAAAAGAAGTATGGCGAGGATTGAAGTATGGTGGCTGTGGGGGAGGGGTCACGGCAAGACGCTGTACAGAACGGTGGAGATTTGCGCGGAACTTTAGCTGCCGATGATGTAGAGGATGTGGTACTGAAGCTGTCGCGTTTTTCTCCTCCTCAGGTCCACTCAATTTACCGCCGAACCGGCGCCAGTTTCCAGAAGGCTCAGCAGGAGTTTGCCGCCGGTGTCTTCTCTAACCAGACCGTGCGCACGGCCGCCACCCAGGCAGCAGCGGGAGCCGCCCAAAACTCCTTCAATCCCCAATAAAGGAAAGAATATTTGTAGCGCCATCTGGTGGCCGCACACTGCTCTGCCGGGACTGTTCTGACAGTACCGCCCCCTCCCAGGTGACTGTGGGAGGGGCCTGCTCTACATTACCACTCCCCTGGCAACTGTGGGGAGGGGCCTGCTCTACATTACCACTCCTTCTCTGGTGACTGTGGGAGGGGCCCTGCTGTCCATTAACACTGACCCCTCCCTGGTGACTGTGGGAGGGGCCCTGCTGTCCATTAACACCCGTTTTTGTGTGTCTGTATTAACGCCCCATCCTGTGAAGTATGTGTGCTTGGCGCTGTCTGGGGGCGGAGCGAGATGGTGATGCCTTACTGGCCTACACCAGGCTGTGCTGTGATGGTGCCACTCCCCCGCGGATCCCCCATACTCAGGATTTCCCTGTCCTGTCAGTGCCTGTGGAGGGGGCTGTATCGCCCGCTGTAGCCGTCATGTCACGGGGTGTGCATGCCTCATGTTTACATGTATGTTGTGTTAACTGGATTAAGCATGTTCTTTATCTTGGACTATCCCCGCCCCTCACGGTATGGGGGAGGGGCCTGAGGATCAGCTGATGCCAAATTAAAGTTTTATTAAATCATTCGATGACTCTGCGTTATTCATGGCGACATTTCTTATTCTCCTCTCTGGGTGGGTGAGGATGACCCCCAAGATGGTGTAGGAGGCACTTCCTTACCTTCTCAGGGTGTAGTCATTGGATTATGGGGTGGTAACAAGGGGGGGGCTGGGCACCGGTCACTTGAAGTCGGATACTCAAAAATGGCCGAATATTCCGGGTCTTCCAGTAGCAGCAATATGGCTGTTTATTATCAGACTCCTGATAGTGATTGGCCCTTTAGAAGCAGCCAGTCAGATTTCAGTGGCTCTGAGAGGTCTGTCAATAGTCGAGTGGTTGTCGTTCTTCTGTAAGTCCATGGACCCAATTTTGAGCGTTTCCCATAGATCTCCATGCAAGGTCCACCAGAAGCTTCTCCCAAGCCCTCCAGGACAGTTGCCAGCACAGAAGATGCCTCCTAAGATGCCCTATTCAGGCGACCATCTTCTGCTCTGTTCCCTCTAATATGTGTCTTCCAGCAGGACAGCAGAGATCCCCTAGACCTTCAGAGAAGAAGACGTCTCCTAAGATGCTCCATAGAGTCAGTAATCTTCTGCTCCACTCCCTCTAATATGTGTTCTCCAGCAGGACAGCAGAGATCCCCTAGACCTTCAGAGGAGAAGACGTCTCCTAAGGTGCTCCATAGAGTCAGTAATCTTCTGCTCCACTCCCTCTAATATGTGTCTTCCAGCTGGACAGCAGAGATCCCCTTAGACCTTCAGAGGAGAAGACGTCTCCTAAGATGCTCCATAGAGTCAGTAATCTTCTGCTCCACCCTCTCTAATATGTGTCTTCCAGCTGGACAGCAGAGATCCCCTAGACCTTCAGAGGAGAAGACGTCTCCTAAGGTGCTCCATAGAGTCAGTAATCTTCTGCTCCACCCTCTCTAATATGTGTCTTCCAGCTGGACAGCAGAGATCCCCTAGACCTTCAGAGCAGAAGACGTCTCCTAAGGTGCTCCATAGAGTCAGTAATCTTCTGCTCCACCCTCTCTAATATGTGTCTTCCAGCTGGACAGCAGAGATCCCCTAGACCTTCAGAGGAGAAGACGTCTTCTAAGGTGCTCCATAGAGGCAGTAATCTTCTGCTCCACTCCCTCTAGATGTCCTCCCAACAGGACAGCTTAGATTCTCCTAGGCCTTAATCACAGAAGACCACTAAGGCACTCCGTACAGGCGATGATCTGCTCCGCTCCCTCTAGACGAGTCTTCCAGCAGGATGGCTTAGATTCCTCAGGTCATCAGAGCAGAAGACGTCTCCTAAGATGCTCCATAGAGACACCCATCTTCCCATTCTACTCCCTCTAGATGTCCTCCAACAAGAACACTTAGATTTCCCTGGTCCTTCAAAGCAGAAGACTTCCAAAACACTTCATACTACCAGCCATCTTCTGCTCTGCTTGTCTGAATGTCCTCCAACAGGACAGCTTAGATTCCCTAGACCAGGGATCCTCAAACTACGGCCCTCCAGCTGTTGCGGAACTACACATCCCATGAGGCATTGTAAAACTGACATTCACAGACATGACTAGGCATGATGGGAATTGTAGTTCCTGAACAACTGGAGGGCCGTAGTTTGAAGACCCCTGCCCTAGACCTTCAGAGCAGAAGATGTTTCCTAGGACAGTCCATAGAGACAATGATCTGCTCCACTCCCTCTGAATGTCCTCCAACAGGACACCTTAGGCCTTCAGCACAGAGGATGTTTCCTAAGATGCTCCATACAGACATCCATCTTCCTGCTCTGCTCCCTCTAGATGGGATCTTCAACAAGCCAGTTTATGTTCCCTAGGGCCTAGATGTCTTCTGCTCTGAATGCCTAGGGCTTAGACTAGGGGTCTCAAACTGGTGGCCCTCCAGCTGTTGCAAAACTACAAGTCCCATGAGTCGTTGCAAGGCTGACAGTTACAAGCATGACTCCCAGAGGCATGATGGGACTTTCGTAACAGCTGGAGGGCCGCCAGTTTGGGACCCCTGGCTTAGACCTTCAGAGCAGAAGACATCTCCTAAGACACTCCATACAGGCAAATGATCTGCTCCGCTCCCTCTAGATTAGTCCTCCAGGAGGACGGCTTAGATTCCCGGAGTCAGGTCTTTAGTATATTCCCCTGACAGGGGGCAGGACCCAAGGAAGACCCTTTTTCAAGGTGGGGTCCTCACCAGGCTGATGCCAAGGAGGGAGGAACTTTCTAGAAGGCCCCCCCCCCCCCCCCAAAACATTTATCTCCTTCCCTCCGCCCACATTGCTGGCCAAAGAACTCTCTGTGATTGGCTGAGACAGATAAATATTCATAACTGGACACATTGTTCCTTCTCACCAACTACTAGAGAAACCTCGGCAGCAGGCAGAAGTAATCAATATAAACTAAGTGGACTGCGCTAGCAACTAAATGTGAAAAAAATATATATATATAGACAAAAAACCACAAGACACCACAGGTGTCCTCTATTATATCCTCTTTGGTTATGGGATCCTCTATGGTCATAGCCCCTCTGACCATAGGAACCCCCTTGGGGTGGATAAGGGTGATCATACTCAAGAGGTTCAAAACGATTATATGTAGGTACACTATATCCGGATGCACCATAATAGTTGTTTGGCTGACCACTATAGGTGGTTTTGGCGGAGTCTTTCTGAGAGTCAACAAACTTTCTGACGGGAGTTTTAAAAGTATCCAGCACTCAAATTGGCTCTGTTTCCATAGGGTTAGGTGCAGTGTTGGACTCCTCCCCAATTTCTTGCCATTTATAAACTTTGTTGGATTTATAGTCATTGGTATCTCTGATGAATTTTTTAATTTTTTTCTTCTGGGTATCCTTATCCAATTTATCTACAAAATCCTGAAGCTGTTTTAGTTTATCCTTACATTCCCCAGAGGAAATGAGAGGACCTAATTTGGATTTGATTCCATTAATGTTGGCCTCAATTAGTTTTAATTTTCTCTCCTTTCTTGCTATTAGCATTTCCAAGAGTTTCCTCTCAACACTATTAAAAAAGGAGAACCATTCATCCTCAAGATCTTTGTCTATGAGCCCATCATTGGGGGCTAGATCCCATCTGAGCCGTCTGGGGGTCATCCCATCTTTCACATATTTTCTAAGAGAGAAAATATCCCACCAGGTCCTGACTTGCTTATCAAGGGCTCCCCTGAGATGTTTGAAATCCGAGTTGATATCAGATTGTTCATTATTGGACGAAAAAAATTCATCCGCATTAATACTCCTGTCATTAATAAAAGTGAAAATCTCCATCATAAAAAAATGCAGCTGCTGTGACCAAGTGCTCTTACTTGTAAAACATAAAATCATACAATACAGCGCTCGCAAAATATGTGATATCAAACAGATAAAATTCTTTTGTGAAACCAAAAACAAAAGAAGAAAGTAAAACTTTGTTGCAGCTGCAGAGTGGAAGTACTGTACTTTAAAGATATATAAACTAAGTGGACTGCGTTATTGGAAAAGATGAAAAAGTTGGAAGCCCGTTTATTGTTTGCCTCATGAAGGAGTATCTATATTGTAGATGACATTTCATGGTCTCTTTGTGTCATCTGGAATGTACTGAGTGGCTTTCTCCATGCCATCCTATTTTTTGCACAATTGATATGCCATATTTGTACATTTATTTTTATTTATATCATTGTATGCTAAACTGCTATTTCTGAGGTTTAATAGATGCATTTGCGCAAGTAGTGCATCGTCCCATGATCCTGCCATTTATACACTGATTGATATTGTTTTTGTGGAGGGTCTTGGAGTTCTGGTGGTGCAGCTTAGTGCACGCACACTGAGTGTTAGCTCAGATGCGCGAGCTGCAGGTCCAGTTCTCTGACACATCCATATTTATACTCACGTGTCACTTTATCAACACCTGTGGTGTCTTGTGGTTTTTTGTCTATATATATATATTTTTTTCACATTTAGTTGCTAGCGCAGTCCACTTAGTTTATATATCTTTAAAGTACAGTACTTTCACTCTGCAGCTGCAACAAAGTTTTACTTTCTTCTTTTGTTTTTGGTTTCACAAAAGAATTTTATCTGTTTGATATCACATATTTTGCGAGCGCTGTATTGTATGATTTTATGTTTTAGAAGTAATCAATGTCTGAGCTCAGAAAACATAGACAGAGTCTAAAGTAAAAGAAGTGAAGCGCTACCTCCCTTCAAAGATGAAAAAGGTGCTAAATAATATGAACACCAAAAAAAAAAAATAGTCACCACAAGTGGGAGTGTTGAAAGAAATATAGAACAAATGATATTGCAGGAAATGCAATAGTATAAATAGTGTGTGCAACCGGTGACCTCTAGTGGAAACAATCAATATAACACAATGTGTCAAATAAAGTCCATAAACACAAAAACTTTTCTCCCACTCATGGTCAGTGTTTGGCTGAAGCCATTTATTATCAATCATCTGTGTTTACTCTTTTTATATCATCACAACAGAAACTACCCAAATGACCCTGACCAAAAGTTTACATACCCCGGTGATTTTGGCCTGATAACATGCACACAAGTTGACACAAAGGGGTTTGAATGGCTATTAAAGGGAACCATCCTCACCTGTCATCTGTTTGTAATTAGTGTGTGTGTATAAAAGGTCAATGAGTTTCTGGACTCCTGACAGACCCTTGCATCTTTCATCCAGTGCTGCACTGATGTTTCTGGATTCTGAGTCATGGGGAAAGCAAAAGAATTGTCAAAGGATCTGCGGGAAAAGGTAGAACTGTATAAAACAGGAAAGGGATATAAAAAGATATCCAAGGAATTGAGAATGCCAATCAGCAATGTTCAGACTCTAATCAAGAAGTGGAAAATGAGCGGTTCTTGTGAAACCAAACCACGATCAGGTAGACCAACTAAAATTTCAGCCACAACTGCCAGGAAAATTGTTCGGGATGCAAAGAAAACCCCACAAAAAACATCAGGTGAAATACAGAACTCTCTGAAAACATGTGGTGTGGCTGTTTCAAGATGCACAATAAGGAGGCACTTGAGGAAAGATGGACTGCATGGTCGAGTCTCCAGAAGAAAGATGGGCTGCATGGTCGAGTCTCCAGAAGAAAGATGGGCTGCATGGTCGAGTCTCCAGAAGAAAGATGGTCTGCATGGTCGAGTCTCCAGAAGAAAGATGGGCTGCATGGTCGAGTCTCCAGAAGAAAGATGGTCTGCATGGTCGAGTCTCCAGAAGAAAGATGGGCTGCATGGTCGAGTCTCCAGAAGAAAGATGGGCTGCATGGTCGAGTCTCCAGAAGAAAGATGGGCTGCATGGTCGAGTCTCCAGAAGAAAGATGGGCTGCATGGTCGAGTCTCCAGAAGAAAGATGGGCTGCATGGTCGAGTCTCCAGAAGAAAGATGGTCTGCATGGTCGAGTCTCCAGAAGAAAGATGGGCTGCATGGTCGAGTCTCCAGAAGAAAGATGGGCTGCATGGTCGAGTCTCCAGAAGAAAGATGGGCTGCATGGTCGAGTCTCCAGAAGAAAGATGGGCTGCATGGTTGAGTCTCCAGAAGAAAGTCATTACTACAAATGTCACAAAGTATCCGCTTACAATACACCAAACAGCACAGAGACAATCCTCAAACCTTCTGCCACAAAGTCATGTAGAGTGATGAGACCAAAATTGAGCTTCTGCATAAATACTACATTTGGAGAGGACACAACAAGGCCTATGATGAAAGGTCCACCCTCCCTACTGTGAAACACGGCGGTGGATCGCTGATGTTTTGGGGATGTGGGAGCTACAAAGGCACAGGAAATTTGGTCAAAATTGATGAAAAGATGAATGCCGTATGTTATCAAATAATACTGGAGGAACATTTCATTCATCAGCCAGGAAGCTGCTCATGGGACGGACTTAGACATTCCAGCATGACAATGATCCAAAACACAAGGCCAAGTCCACCTGTCATTGGCTACAGCAGAATAAAGTGAAGGTTCTGGAGGGGTCATCTCAGTCTCCTGACCTCAATATCATTGAGCCCCTCTGGGGAGATCTCAAACGTGCCGTTCATGGAAGACAGACCAAGAATTTACAGGAACTGGAGGACTTTTTACCAAGAGGAACCATCTGAGAAGATAAAGAGCCTCATCCACAAATACCACAAAAGACTTCAAGCCGTCATTGATGGTAAAAGGGGCAATACAGGGTATTAAGAACTGGGGTATGTAAACTTTTGAGCACAACTGTATATTGGCCTAGATGGGAGGAACTTAAAAAAAGTCCCCAACCATCATAACCTTTAATATTTTAGATAATTAGCATAATTTAAAAAAAAATAATAATTTTACCCTTACTTAAAAAAACATTATTAGGACCGAGGATACGAAAGAATCCCTCGAGTAGAAAAGGGGGAGATGGAACAAACCAAAAAAAATAAAGGAAAAAGAAATGAAAACTTGATATACCACCGAATGGGCGTATCTAATAGAACTTTAGTCCCAATTACATGGTGGGGGAGTGCCGAGGATTTGGTGATTACATCATAGTGACAGTCAAATATAGAATATGAGTAAATATCTTTATTGTAACAGACCCAACCTGGGAGTCGTCCATGGCAACACAGACTAGTAATCTGCCCCCAACCCATAAACCCGATCTAATATGGAACTCACCTGTAATAACTACAACCGCGAGACAAAAGTACCTTCCTATATAATCTAGGGAGAAGGAGAAAAGGGGAATATAAACCCCTCCCTAGTAATACTGGATTCCAGCTGAAGGGGGAGCCCTGCATTGTTTTCTTTTTATTGTTTTGGATGTAAGGGAGAGGGGGATTTCCTTGTCTGGGTCCCCATCAGGGTGATTTTCCACCATCTCCTTAAGGGGTCACCAGGCCAGGAAGTGAGGGGAAATCTCCCCAGGGGGACATTAGTAAAAACCCAACTCAGGTTCTCACCCCTCCACGTTCCACCTGAAAGGGGAAGGTGGAGCTTTGGGTGGAGTTTCAGTTTTTAAAGACCAATCAGTGAAATATGAATTCTCTTCAGGAAATGCTGCAGGTCAGCGAGAGTCAGAGGGGAGGGGCCAGAGGGAAGGGGTCAGCTGGAGTCAGAGGGGAGGGGTCAGCGAGAGTCAGAGGGGAGGGGTCAGCGAGATTCCGAAGGGAGGGGTCAGCAGGAGTGAGAGGGGATGGGTCAGCGAGTCAGAGGGGAGGGTTCAGCGAGAGTCAGAGGGGAGGGGTCAGCGAGAGTCAGAGGGGAGGGGTCAGCGAGATTCAGAAGGGAGGGGTCAGCGAGATTCAGAGGGGAGAGGTCAGCGAGAGTCAGAGGGGGAGGGGTCAGCTGGAGTCAGAGGGGAGGGGTCAGCGAGAGTCAAGGGGAGGGGTCAGTGATATTCAAAAGGGAGGGGTCAGCGAGAGTCAGAGGGGAGGGGTCAGCGAGAGTCAGAGGGGAGGGGTCAGCGAGAGTCAGAGGGGAGGGGTCAGCTGGATTTAGAGGGGAGGGGTCAGTGAGAGTCAGAGGGGAGGGGTCAGCTGGATTTAGAGGGGAGGGGTCAGTGAGAGTCAGAGGGGAGGGGTCAGTGATATTCAGAAGGGAGGGGTCAGCGAGAGTCAGAGGGGAGGGGTCAGCGAGAGTCAGAGGGGAGGGGTCAGCGAGATTCAGAGGGGAGGGGTCAGCGAGAGTCAGAGGGGAGGGGTCAGAGGGGAGGGTTCAGCTGGAGTCAGAGGGGAGGGGTCAGCGAGAGTCAGAGGGAAGGGGTCAGCTGGAGTCAGAGGGGAGGGGTCAGCGATATTTAGAAGGGAGGGGTCAGCGAGAGTCAGAGGGGAGGGGTCAGCGATATTCAGAGGGGACGGGTCAGCTGGAGTCAGAGGGGGAGGGGTCAGCGATATTTAGAAGGGAGGGGTCAGCGAGAGTCAGAGGGGATGGGTCAGCTGGAGTCAGAGGGGAGGGGTCAGCGATATTTAGAAGGGAGGGATCAGCGAGAGTCAGAGGGGATGGGTCAGCGATATTCAGAAGGGAGGGGTCAGCGAGAGTCAGAGGGAAGGGATCAGCTGGAGTCAAAGGGGAGGGGTCAGCTGGAGTCAGAGGGAAGGGTCAGCGAGAGTCAGAGGGGAGGGGTCAGCGAGAGTCAGAGGGGAGGGGTCAGCGAGAGTCAGAGGGGAAGGGTCAGCGATATTCAGAGGGGAGGGGTCAGAGGGAGGGGTCAGCGAGAGTCAGAGGGGAGGGGTCAGCGAGATTTAGAGGTGAGGGGTCAGCGAGATTCAGAATGTTGGGGTCAGCTGGAGTCAGAGGGGAGGGGTCAGTGGGAGTCAGAGGGAGGGGTCATTGAGGAGGGGTGAGCTAGAGTCAGAGGGGAGGAGTATAGCAGGAGTCAGAGGGAGGGGTCAGCAGGAGTCAGAGGGAGGGTCAGCGGGAGTCAGAGGGGAGGGGACAGCAAGAGTCAGAGGGAGGAGTTTAGCAGGAGTCAGAGGGGAGGGGTCAGTGGGGAGGGGTGAGCTAGAGTCAGAGGGAGGGGATCAGCGGGAGTCAGAGGGAAGGGGTCAGCGAGAGTCAGAGGGGAGGGGTCAGTGGAAGTCAGAGGGGAGGGGTCAGTGGAAGTCAGAGGGGAGGGGTCAGCGGGAGTCAGAGGGGAGGGGATCAGCGGTAGTCAGAGGGGAAGGGTGAGCAGGAGTCAGAGGGGAGTGGTCAGAGGGGAGGGGTCAGAGTGGGAGGGGTGAGCTAGAGTCAGAGGGGAGGGAATCAGCGGTAGTCAGAGGGGAGGGATCAGCGGTAGTCAGAGGGGAGGGGTCAGTGGAAGTCAGAGGGGAGGGGTCAGCGGTAGTCAGAGGGGAGGGGTGAGCTAGAGTCAGAGGGGAGGGGATCAGCGGTAGTCAGAGGGGAGGGATCAGCGGTAGTCAGAGGGGAGGGATCAGCGGTAGTCAGAGGGGAGGGGTCAGTGGAGGTCAGAGGGGAGGGGTCAGCGGTAGTCAGAGGGGAGGGATGAGCTAGAGTCAGAGGGGAGGGGTCAGTGGAAGTCAGAGGGGAGGGAATCAGCGGTAGTCAGAGGGGAGGGGTCAGTGGAAGTCAGAGGGGAGGGGTCAGTGGAAGTCAGAGGGGAGGGGTCAGCGGGAGTCAGAGGGGAGGGGTCAGCCGGCCACGTTGGGGTGTCATCGGGGTGCACCCTGGAATGTAGAAGTGTGGGCGTGGCTTCTATGATTGAGGGCCGGCCTTCCTGTAACACGAGACTGTCGGGGATCTCTGTGGATGGAAGAGGAGGGGCCAATATTGAGTCTCATCAGATGATTGGTCAGATTTCCTGGTTGCAGTCCACCGCACAGATCTGATTGGATGCCAGCGGGTCATCCTTATAGGGGGGCGGTCCTACTGTGTCCTTTGAAAAATGCTACAACTACAGAAAAATCTGCTGTGATCTCCTGAAATCCAGGGGGAGCCAAACTTCCTGTACTGAGCTGTGTTGTCAGCTCCGCCCAATTCCCCCCTAGCTGGAGTACAGAACTCCTCCATGCTCCGCCCCTTTCCTTCTCCAGCTCCACCTAATCACAATGTGCATTACAAGCTGCAGCAAGTCAGATAGAGCCCCGCCCCATTTCCTGGCTGGAGGACGTCCAGCATCATCTATCACTTTCCGCCCCATCCAGACTTTCCTTGGCCCCGCCCCTTTCATTCACTGAGGTTCAGTTCTTTCAATCATGGAGGCCCAGGGTCACATGTGGGCGTTATCCTGCAAGTACAACCGCCTGGGAACACCCACTTTTCCAGACTGACACTCGCCCATCAAGGAATTGGGATATTTGCATAGCTCCTCCCACTGCTTGCTGGTCCACCCCTTCCATTCATTGGATTGCAGTTCTTTCAATCATGGAGGCTCAGCATGGCATGTGGGCGTTATCAAGGAATTGTGATATTTGCATAACTCCTCCCACTTGCCAGAATCAGGACGGAGGGCTCTGGGGAGGAGTACTGTGGCCGGCCCCTCCCACCAGCCATGATCTGCCTGCATTGCATAGAGAAGCACAGAGACCCAGTGATGACATCAGAGTGGTGATCGTAATATATATACAGAGGCTGTTAGGACCCGGGCTGTCCTCCTCCTCATCCTCCTCCTCCCCCTCCATTCCGGAGTCACCTCGGGGAGTCACTTCACTGGCTGCATGCTTGTTCCAGGTCTGAGATTCTGGAGGATGAGGATGACATAGCAATGGGGGGGGAGGTTTTTTTTTGGGGGACTGGGAAATGCCCGGTGATCACACAGGTACCCCCTCCCCCCCCTCCAGCCTTCACACTCAATGCCGTCCCTCTTGCCCGCAGAGCGGCGCCCGCGGTCGGCGTGATTGGCGCAGTCCCGGCTCAGGAATTAGGAGGCCATGAAATATTGATGAGTCGGAGGATTGTTTCCTTTCTGCTGACTGAAACCCGAGCAGAAGCGCAGGATCCGGCTAAAGTGGTTCCATTAGAGAGCCGGTCCGCAGGGAGCGGGGGAGGGGGGGGGAGGATCCGCTCCTCTACAATCTCTCTCTCTGCAGACGGATGTGAAGTGTCAGCTCCTGGGTCCACAATGTCACTGTAAAGACCCTTTCACTGCCCGTTTTTTATATACCATATATATATATATATATATACCAGTTCACTGCCACCGGGGGGGGGGGGGGGGGTTTGGGGTATTTAATACCATGGGACGGTAACTCCTAGCAACCGATCACCAGGAAGTAAAATAATAATCCTTCGATGAGTGGAGGACGATTTCAGACTGCTCAACGCGTCTAGTAATTACACAGGTGATGGGCAGTAACCCATAGCAACCGGCCGTTGAAGAAGCGTGAAGTGTGGTTGCTATGGGTAACCGCCATCAGCACCGTGGTGGTGATTGATGTGTATGAGCCTCTATTCCCCGGACACCGGCCTCCCGCTCATTAACTCTTCCCATTAATCCTCCACCGGCGTCATAGACATGAAATATGAGAGGAATGGGCCTTTAAGGTCTGTGACATCACAACCCCCCCCCCCGACAGACTACATTTCCCAGCCTGCCTTGCAGCAGCCCGGGGAGGCTGTGCAGTAATGCAGCTGTCAGGTTGCTGCAGACATGATGCTGGAGTGAGATAGCACTGGGTACCATCGGAGGATAGTCTTCACGTCATCTCCATCCGCTGTCAGTCTTCTGGGTGACAGACCGATCTCCACCCCCTGGCGTTCCATGATCTCCATCCTCTGAAGTTAGGTGACTCTCATCCTCTGGAGTTTGATGATCTCCATTATCTGAAGTTAGATGATCCCCATCCTCTGAAATTAGATGATCCCCCCATCCTCTGGAGTTAGATGATCCCCATCCTCTGAAATTAGATGATCCCCCCATCCTCTGGAGTTAGATGATCCCCATCCTCTGAAATTAGATGATCCCCCCATCCTCAGGAGTTAGATGATCCCCATCCTCTGAAATTAGATGATCCCCCCATCCCTTGGAGTTTGATGCTCTCCATTCTCTAGAGTTAGATGATTTCCATCCTCTGGAATTAGATGATCCTCATCCTCTGGAATTGGATGATCCCTATCCTCGGGAGTTAGATGATCTCCATCCTCTGAAGTTAGGTGATCCCATCCCTCGGAGTTTGATGCTCCCCATTCTCTGGAATTAGATGATCTCCATCCTCTGGAATTAGATGATCTCCATCCTCTAGAGTTTGATGCTCCCCATCCTCGGGAGTTTGATGCTCCCCATCCTCTAGAGTTTGATGCTCCCCATCCTCGGGAGTTTGATGCTCCCCATCCTGTGGAATTAGATGATCCCATCCCCTGAAGTTTGATGATCTCCATCCTCTGGAAGCAGACGGATATTTCATTGTTGGCTACAACTATCTCCCAAGTCATCAGTTTTACCCTTTCCAAGCCTCCTGGCTGAAGCCAAACTGGAGCTCCCTCATTTGCTGCAGCTCCATGTTGAACCCCCACTTCGGACTGGAGCTCCAGACCCACCTGAGATAGATGGTCGACGGTCTCTTGAGCAGAAAGGGACCCAGGACCACCATGAAGGACCGCATGCTGGAGAACCGTTCTATATGGAGGTCTCATGGAGGTCGATAGCAAAGACAAAAGGTCAGAAAATTCCACAATTTTCCTTTCCCTCCTGCTAAGTATTTCCGTATAGGATACTTCCAAACCCTACTTATCTGATCACACATGTCACCCCCACATGGATATCTCCCCATCATCTTCATAGTACCATCTCACAATCATTGTCTAGGTTTCATTTCATCAAACTCCTCACCCTCCAGAGCTTCATTCCACCATCATCCATGGACCTTCCATCCAGCCATCCTCATCTCTCCATCTTTTACATCTTGTTACTTCATCGTGGTTTGTACCTCCGCTGTGTTTAATCCACGTCTCTTGTTGTCCCACCGTCTAGGCTGCCATCTTCCATCCGTGCCAAGCTTGGGGAACCTGAGCTCTTCTTCTCTTGGTTGGTGGTGTGAGCCAGACGTACAGGAGGAGGCTGATGTCGTTCCAGTAATGAGGTTTGTTGAGGACTTTGGAGGACCAGCCGGTGAGAAGAGCAGAGCTGAAGTACCTTCTGTCTTTAGACATCTCACCATGTAGAATGATGTGAATTTGATGATGGCTCCCATTTCCCGCTAGTGTGTATTGGCTGCCAAGGCGTAGCTCTGCCAATACTCAATGGTGAGCTGATGCCCACCTGTCCACCACTGATAATCACCATCCATCGTGTCCTGATTGGGCCTCTGAAATTGGTTATGGACAGTGCCCTCCCCCGGCTGACTGTTTGTTTTTCATGCTGGTGCTAAATTTCCATTAAATGGAACCGCTTAAATATTTTATAATCCTGTTTGTGAACTGAGAATGCGATGACTTTCTCCTCGTAAACACCCAGAGGGTTAAATCCACATCTCCCCCCCACCGGGGATTGTGCGCTGAAGATGTAACCAGACATCTGAGGTTTGATGTGAACCCCCCTCCCTGTTATGCTGGATTGGGGGTCTCTTCCTGATGAACGCTACTCTTGGAGTTCGATCCTGGCCTCCTGCGTTTTCCACCCTCGCTATGCCCTCCCCGTCAGATTCCAGTTTTTCGCTGACTGGTCGGACATCCCGCAGTCTGTCCCAGCTGAGGATCCACCGGGCTTGGTCACATGTCCTGCTGGCCTTGGGTTTCGTCCAGGTCATCCTCGGGGTGCTGATTGTCACGTTCAGTTTGGTCACCGCTTCCATCACTCCAAATCTGAAGATCAAACATTCGTGTCCTTCGTGGGCCGGATTCTCCGTAAGTAGCAATGGCGGCCTATGTTGGGGGTCAGTGGGGGGGTTTTACTTATGTTTCCGTACACTTGTCTGTCTGCACCGCTGTCACCGATTGTCTTCTTCTGCATCTTCTGGTGGTAGGAATGCATTTTTTTAAATTGGAAACCAAATTTAATTTGTAGTCTTCAAAATCCCCCCCAATCCTGTCACTCTCCTCATTGCCACTTCCACAGGACCAGGTCTGGATGTAGAAGACAGAGAGCTTCAGAATTTAGCCTTCAAGAATTCGCTAAAAGCCTAAAGACATAATAAGACCTACAAAGACCTAAGATGATGTATTGAGTGAGGCAATTAATCGCAACCAACCAGAAAGATGGTTGGCAAACTGGTTGCTATGGGTTACTACGCTCACCACGGTGCTGGCTGTGTCATAGACAACCCATGGATGAGCTCCGACCCATCCTTAACCCGTCCTGGAGAGTCTGTATTGGACTGGACTCAAGGGTTGAGGGGATCAGAACAAGTAATAGAGGTAAAGGGATCACTGATAACAAAGATGGAGCATTAGACGTGTGCGATCGATCTCGTTACCAACCGAAATTCAGACAAACATTTTGTTATTCGGAGATTCGGATTTATCAGCATCTCCAAATCACAATAGTAACGAATTGCAACCAATCCAAAATAGATTATAATGAATTGAATTATCCAAATTCGAATTAGAAACTGTATTTGAATTAGAAAATAAGAATGAAATAGAATAGAAAAATAGAAATAAAATAAAATAATACACTAGAATAAAACAGAATAGAATAGATCAGAAATGGAAGAATAGAATAGACAATAAAATAATATCATAGAAAATAAAGGAATAGAATAGAATAGAATAGAAAACAAAAGAATAGAATAGAAATAAAAACAGAATAGAAAATAAAATAATAGATTAGAATAAAACAGAAAAGAATAGAACAGAAATCAAAGAATAAAATAAAATCAAATAGAAAATAAAAGAATAGAATAGAAAAAATAGAATAGAACAGAAAGTAATGTAATAGAATATAATAAAACACAATAGAATAAAAGAATAGAATAGAAAACAATAAATAGAATAAAAAAAATAGAATAAAATAGAACAAATATAGTCATCTTCTGAAATTCAGATCTATTTGAAAATAATGAAAATACGAAAGGAATTCCGAAAACGAATCATTCTAACAAATATGACTAAATGAAATGATTAACTCAACAAACGAATCAGAAATGAAACAAATGTGCTCATCTCTTATTATAATAAAATACATCTCTGGGTTCCAGGAGTCAATCGTCTTGTAGAAGGCTCTGGAATGTAGAAGCTGTGGGTGAAATCATGGAGAGTCCGTCCCACTGGGGCTGTTTTAGGGCCTGTAGGAGGACAGATCACGGAGTGGTCACTTATAGTCAATTTGAGGAAAGTATTATAAAATATAGGAGAGGTGATGAGACGACGTGTAGACGGGACACCTGGTTGGTTGCATCTTGTGAGATCGTGAATATATTCTAGAATGTTTTGAGACCTTTATTGGATCCATCGGCTGGTTTAGTGAAAGCTACAAATAATGGATACCTCTTGGTGAGTGACCTTGAAGTTTAGTGATGTAGACAACACCATGGAATCTCTGAGCTGTGTCCAGTCTGCTGTGGGCCAATGATATACTGTAATGCCGCGTACACATGGCCGGACTTCCCGACAGAAAAAGTCCAATGGGAGCTTTCGGTCGGACATTCTGACCGTGTGTATGCCCCATCGGACTTTTTCTGTCAACATTTCCGACGGACTCAGAAATAAAACATGTTCTAAATCTTTCCGTCGGAAATGCCGACGGAGTTTAGCCCGTTGCCAAGACCGGCCGTGTGTACGCGGCATTAGTCCATTATTCCAAACCGGGGGTCACCTGTGATCTTCTGTACATAATACTCAGGACAAGGCTGACCACAAGGGGTCATACTACTAAAAACCGGTATTGGTGATTTTATTGGCTTCAACCTTACTGGGGCTGTTTGTGGTCCCAAGAATGTCTTCTGTGTCCAGTAGGCAGAATGATGTTGGCACAGAGTGAGCTCAGCTTGAGGATTAATGTGCCAAAGTTGGGAGAAACTTAAAAATGTAGTAAATCTGATTTCATGTCTTTCTTCATCTCTTCCACCTCCATCTCTCACCTCCTGGTTTCCCACACTCATCCTTTCCATGATGGCTACCGACCTAATCATTCCTTTTATCCTTTCCATGATGGCTAACCACCCCATTGTTCATTCTCTCCTTTCCATGATGGCTACCCACCTAATTGTTCCTTCTATCCTTTCCATGATGGCTGCCCACCTCATTGTTCCTTCTATCCTTTCCATGATGGCTACCCACCTAATCATTCCTTTTATCCTTTCCATGATGGCTAACCACCCCATTGTTCATTCTCTCCTTTCCATGATGGCTACCCACCTAATTGTTCCTTCTATCCTTTCCATGATGGCTGCCCACCTCATTGTTCCTTCTATCCTTTCCATGATGGCTACCCACCTAATCATTCCTTTTATCCTTTCCATGATGGCTAACCACCCAATTGTTCATTCTCTCCTTTCCATGATGGCTACCCACCTCATTGTTCCTTCTATCCTTTCCATGATGGCTACCCACCTAATCATTCCTTCTCTCCTTTCCATGATGGCTACCCACCTAATTGTTCCTTCTCTCCTTTCCATGGTGGCTACCCACCTAATCATTCCTTCTCTCCTTTCCATGATGGCTACCCACCTAATTGTTCCTTCTCTCCTTTCCATGATGGCTACCCACCTAATCGTTCCTTCTCTCCTTTCCATGGTGGCTACCCACCTAATTGTTCCTTCTCTCCTTTCCATGATGGCTACCCACCTCATTGTTCCTTCTATCCTTTCCATGATGGCTACCCACCTAATTGTTACTTCTCTCCTTTCCATGGTGGCTACCCACCTAATTGTTCCTTCTCTCCTTTCCATGATGGCTGCCCACCTCATTGTTCCTTCTCTCCTTTCCATGATGGCTACCCACCTAATTGTTACTTCTCTCCTTTCCATGGTGGCTACCCACCTAATTGTTCCTTCTCTCCTTTCCATGATTGCTACCCCCCTAATTGTTACTTCTCTCCTTTCCATGATGGCTACCCACCTAATTGTTCCTTCTCTCCTTTCCATGATGGCTGCCCACCTCATTGTTCCTTCTATCCTTTCCATGATGGCTACCCACTCAATTGTTCCTTCTATCCTTTCCTTGATGGCTACCCACCCAATTATTCCTTCTATTCTTTCCATAATGGCTACCCACCCAATTGTTTCTTCTATCCTTTCCATGATGGCTACCCACTCAATTGTTCCTTCTATCCTTTCCATGATGTCTACCCACCTCACTGTTCCTTCTACCCTTTCCATAATGGCTGTCCACCTCATTGTTCCTTCTACCCTTTCCATGATATCTACCCACCTAATTGTTCCTTCTATCTGTGTTTTGGCTTGTTTGACCCTTTTTTAAATCTCCTACATCAATTTTGCCCCATATGATCCCCCCAACTAATCCAACCACCGCCCATCTTCTCATCCCTTCACCCATCCTCTGCTGGTTTCCTTGTTAATGGCTTCCTTCACTCATCTGTTCCGCATTCCCTTCAATTCCACCAACTTTTCAACTAAATTCCCCCTGATTTGTATCCCTCCTACTGCCTTTCCCCGACTTTCCCTCCAAATGCCCGCACTGGTTGTGCCCTCTCCTCCCGCTTAGCTGGCTGTTTCAGGCCTCATTGGCTGCATCTCATGGAAGAAGCCCTTCACACTGATGGTGAGTACACCGGGTGGGGAGGAGGTGGATGTTGTATGGATGAGTATTGGGGGGGTCTCATGTTGATGGTCAGTAGGGGGTATTACAGGCTGTAGGGCAGGTGGAAAAAGTAGAATTTCCATGGAGGGGAGCCTCAGCACAGGTGTCACTCAATGATGGGAACGTTCTTGCTGATGAATTCTGTACATTGGGGGGTATTCTATGAAGGTTATGGAGGGGAACTGGTGACTTATTTTCAGTTTTAGTCTACAGGTTATATTTTTACTCTCAATAAAATGAGCATGCTGTGCTATGTTAGGACAAGATGGCTGGGAGGTAAGTGTTGCAGATGGTGAGATGCCCCTAGTTCCAACCCTTCTTTTACCACCACCAGTCCCAGTCCTGGAGAACTCGGAGGACAATCACATTGTCCTGTGTGAGGAGGAGATGGCTCAGAGGACTCATAGCACACAATGAGGGTTTACTGTATGATGGGGCTGAGAGTTCGATTTCCTGAGTGAACTCCTGGTGGCTCTGGCCAGGTCACCTCACCTCCGGGGCCCTGAGCAAGGCTGCCCGTACTGGTCAACAGCATCACAAAAGGGTGAAAGTGTCTCTCTGGTGACCCCAGACAAGACACCTCACATGTTAGCATCATGGTGACTAGAGCCTGGTGCACAGGGTGTTGCCATCACATAAGGATGTTCATTTCCCTGGGGGGTCATATAAGGGGTGCTGCTTGCCCTTTTAAACACGTGCCAGCTAAAGAGCTATAATGTTCCTTTACTGAACAGATTTCAAATACCACAGGACACCTCAGGGGTTCCTCTTAGGTGGATGTTCCCATGTGTTCCTTGGCATTGGAGTCCTGACATTCTGGCATGTTGGGTGGTGAAGGAAGGGGGATTCAGGCATGATGGGTAGTCAGGGTAGGGTAAGCTGCATCACCCCCCAACTCTGAACTCCAGCCGGGAGCGGGTCTGGTGTGTTTAGTAACCAGGGCAGGGTAGACCATGGAGGTTCGGAGTGGGCGACAGTGATTTTATTACAGTATAATCAGCTAATAAAGTAGAATGGGTGGGGGGGGAGGGGGTTGGTGAAGGAAGGAAGAGGAGAAATCTCTACTGGAGGCAGATATTTTTAAGGATGGCCTAAACCAATGATCTCCAAACTGCGGCCCGGGGGCCGGATTTGGCCCTTTGCTTTCTTTTATCCAGCCCTTGGTGTACTATTCCTCCCACTGAAACCAACAACTGGGCACATGTCCTTCTATGGACATCAACAATTGGGCATATGTCCTTCTTCCAATGACACCAATGAAGGGGCACATTTCTTCCTACTTACAACAATGATGGGGCACTATTCCTTCCACTGACACCAACAGTTGGGCATATGTCCTTCCAATGACATCAATGAAGGGGCACAATTCCTCCCACATACACCAACGATGGGGCATTATTCCTTCCACTGACACCAACAGTTGGGCACGTGTCCTCCTATTGACACCAATGAAGGGACACAATTCCTCATAATGACACCAACAATGGGGTACAATTCTTCCCACTTACACCAATGATGGGGCACTATTCCTCCCGCTGACACCAACAGTTGGGCATATATCCTCCCACTGACACCAATGAAGGGACACAATTCCTCCTAATGACTCCAACAATGGAGCACTATTCCTCTCACTGACACCAACGATGAGGCACTATTCCTCCCACTGATATCAATGATGGGGCACTATTCCTCTCACTGATACCAATGATGAGGCACTATTCCTCTCACTGATACCAATGATGAGGCACTATTCCTCCCACTGACACCAACGATGAGGCATTGTCTACTCCCAATGACGCCAGGACATTTTTTACTCCCACTGGCCTCAGTTCAGCCCCCGCAGAGTCCGAGGGACAGTATACTGGCCCTTTGTTTTGAAAGTTTGGAGACCCCTGCACTAAACCTCCCAGAAGATTTTTTACCATTTTATTGCATCACAAAAAGGGAACTGAGCTGCAGAGGTCTGAAGAAGGTGGAATTTTGAGTTCAGAAAATGGCCCCTTTTTTATATTTAGAAGAACTTGTACAGATCTTAGAATGCCCGCATACTCCATCATTTGCTCAGATCCAAGTGAGGATGTTGGGTTTTCAGGCTCTTTACACAATTTTGTCCTTTTATGACAGAACATGGACAGAGTATCCATACACACGAAGGATCAGAGGGTGTGCTGGGGGTGTAGTTCAGCAGCAGGAGAGTTTGGGGTTCAGTTCCTGTATGGGTCTCAGGTATGTCCCATGATTCTGGGTGTGTCCAGCTATACTCAGTACTGATGTATGTGTTGCAGGTCACAGTGTTCACCTTGCTGAGCGCCCTGAGTGTCATGCTGTGCCTTGCAGGGTCAATCCTGTCCTGCCAGAATGGGCAGCTAGTGAAATCCTTCAACTCTTGTAAGAAGGTAAGTGTGCACCAATGTGGTGGTGGTGCCCGGCGTCCCCCTCACACTCACCTGACTCTGATCTGTCTCCCACCTACAGGAGAACAATTGGTGCATCTGCTGCCATCCCGCTATCCATCCGGAGGCGCCATCTGACTGTGGGGAACTGGAGAAACTCACCCTGTACCCCAATCACCAATGTGACAGCATCCGCACCGCACTGAAGGTGACTTACCATCATTTTGGCATGGTAGTGTACCTGGTGGGAGAAGCGGGGCAAATAGAATTAAAGGTGGAGGCTGAATGTGTGTTGAAGGGAAATGCGGATAAGTGGTAGGAAATGGGGGAGGACCAGTAGAGGATGGAGGTAGGTGATGGATGATGGGAAGATGATGGAGGATGTAGGTGGTGTGGGATGAGGACAGGATGAAAGAAGGTAGTGAAGAAAAGGGAGAGGATGAAGGTAGATGATGGGGATGGTAGAGGAAAAAGGTAGGTGGTGTGGGATGAAAAGAGAATGGAGGAAGGTGGTGGATGAGGAGGAGAAGATGGAGGTAGGTGGTGTGGAATGGAGAGAGGATGGAGGAAGGTGGTGGATGATGGGGGGAGGATGGAGGTAAGTGGTGAGAATAGTAGAGGATAGAGGTAGGTGGTGTGGGACGGCGAGAGCATGGAGGTAGGTGCTGGGTGATGGGGAGAGGATGGAGGTAGGTGGTGAGGATGGTAGAGGATAGAGGTAGGTGGTATGGGACGGCGAGACCATCGAGGTAGGTGCTGGATGATGGGGAGGGGATGGAGGTAGGTGGTAGGAATGGTAGGAGGCAGGATGTAGGTGCTGGAAATGGGGAGAGGATAGGATTAGGTGCTGGAGGGTGGGGATAGGTTGTAGGTAGGTTGTGGGGGATTGGGAGAGGATGAAGGTAGGTGGTGGGGATAGGATACAGGTAGGTGCTGTGGATAGAGGTAGGAAGTGGAGGATGTGAGAGAATGAGGGTTCATGGTTGGCAATGGAAAGATGAAAGAGGGAGGCTTTGATAAAAGATTGGGATAGAATTGAGGTAGGTGGAGGGTTGGGAAGAGAATGGAGATGAGGGTATTGGGAAAGGATGGAGGGAGGTGATGGGGAAAGGAGGTAGATGGGGAATGGGAAGAAGATGGAGGTAGGTTGTGGGGATAGGGGAGGCTGGGGATAGGTGGTATTGGGAGTTTGGGAGAGGATGGAAGTAGGTGATGGGGAAAGGAGGTAGGTGAGGTAGGTAGGTGGTAGGGATAGGGGAGGATGGAGATAGGTGATAAGAGATGAGGAGAGAATAGAAGTAGATTGTAAGAGATGGGGAGAGGATGGAAGTAGGTGGTGGGAATGAGAGAGGATGGAGGTAGGTGGTATTGTGAGAGGATGGAAGTAGGTGATAGAGAAAGGATGGGGATGGGTGTGACAGAATGGGAAGAAGATGGAGGTAGGTGGTGGGCATAGGGGAGGATGAAGATAGGTGGTAAGAGATGGGGATAGGATGGAGGTAGGTGGGTGAAGGGAGATCATTTTCTCTGTCTAGCTGTACATATTGAAGGTGAAGACACGGGGGGCAGAGAATCAGGGTGGGGAGTGCAGTCGGATGGCACTGGGGTACTTCTCCTCTGATAGGGACAGTCAGGGTGGTCCCAGGATTTTAGTATAGTTCCGGGACAATGGGTTTGTATTTTTCTGGCATCTCCTTGGTGGGTGGGCTCCCCCCATAGTCAGTCAACTGTCAGTTCTGATGTCATACAGTGCCAGTAAGGGAGTCCTGAGTCCACATATGGCAGAAATATGGGTGTTGTATTCATCTATCCTCTGTATTCTCATCCAGTCTCTGTATTTTCCTCTATATTTGGGAACTTCCCCCATCACATTGCGTGCAACTGGGTCTCAGCCTCTCACTCTAGGTGAGTTGCCCGTGGCGGTATGTTCCTCTCACTTACACTTCTCTGTGTGTTTGTAGGATCTCTTGTTTAGTGTTTGTGGCCTCACCATCTTCTCCACCATTATCTGCACCCTCTCCGCTGTCATCTGCTGCGTTCAGATTTTCTCATTGGATGTCATCCATGTTGTAAGTCCCATACCATGCGTGCACACATCCACCTTCCATCATGGTTACTTTTCTCCAGACCACCCACTCAAATAATGGTTTCTCTTTCTCGCAGCTGGCGCCCCACCGATCCACATCCATCCACCTGGAGTGTTTCTCCCCCCAGGACACCATCCTGCAGAGCATGATTGAATGCGAGGAGTTCATTCCTCCAGTGCCACCTCCACCATATTACCCTCCAGAATACACATGCAGCTCCGAGACTGACGCACAGAGGTAAGTGACCCCGGCTTGTTTCTAGATTGGTGGACCCTCTTTGTTGTCTGTGAAGACGAAACTCAGAATCTTCGGTGTAGTATATGAGGGCCTCCTCAGTCCTCCCATATATCTTCTCATTAGGCCTCAGCTTGGCCCAATTTTGCGTTCTTTCTCTGCTCACACCTTGGACTTCTCTTCTACTCCCCATTGTGTCAAATCTTCGCTCACATCTCACATGACCACCCATGTGTCACCGTATCCCGTTATAGTAGTTTAGATGTGACATTGGAGGTCTTAAGACCAAGCCGACCATCCTGAATATCACATGGAACCAACCAATGAGACTCAGATAAAGGCCCCATGAAGATGTCTCCACAGAACCTTTTTCGAGACTGGTCACGTCTGATATTTGAAATACGAGTGAATGTTGGTGTGTTGCGTCACCCAGTGAATTCTTTCATCTCTTTAGAAACCCAGTATTGAGATTTTCCACCAGAGTCCTGACCCCAGTGAAGGCTCACTTTTCCAACTGTAATGAACATGAATTGCATTCTTGGGTTTGTAATTACTGCAGTGGGTGGGTTGGAGATGTCATTGCTGGAGCCACCAATGGGTGATTTAGCTCACCAGCATCCACCCATAATCAAACTATTAGTTTTGGAAAGAGTGATACTTTAATTCAGACAGCTGTGGAAATCTCTGAAAGAATGCATCAAATGCCCTTCTCTATGTCTTTCCAGCATCACGTACAATGGCTCGATGGACAGCCCCATCCCGCTCTACCCCACAGACTTCCCACCCTCCTATGAAAGTGTTATGGGGCTTCGGGAGGACAGCCAGGTAAGAACTCGGCACTCATCTTCTGATCCGCAAAGCTGTCAGTTTAGTGAAATTATCTGGACTCTTTCATTGTTTACAGGCCACTCTGTATGATGCCCAGGCCCACCAGAATTCCAGCCACAGTGCATTTGACCGGAGGGACTCCACTGGACACGACGGGAATGGTGAGAGGGCAAACTAGATTATGCAATAATAGTGGAATGATGGAGATAGTAGACTAGGTTTGGTGGGATGATGGAGATAGTAGACTAGGTTTGGTAGAATGATGGAGATAGTAGACTAGGTTTGGTGGGATGGTGGAGATAGTAGACTAGGTCTGGTAGAACGATGGAGATAGTAGACTAGGTTTGGTAGAATGATGGAGATAGTAGACTAGGTTTGGTGGTTAGGGTGAGATGGTGGAGATAGAAGACTAGGCTTAGCAGTAATCGTGGTATGGTGGAGATAGTGGACTAGGTTTAGTGTTAATAGTGGGATGGTGGAGATAGTAGTCTAGGTTTGATGGAATGATGGCGATAGTAGACTAGGTTTTGTGGGATGGCAGAGATAGTAGACTAGGTTTGGTGGGAAGGTGGAGAAGAGATAGTAGACCAGGTTTAGTGGTGATGATGGGATGGTGGAGATAGTAGACTAGGTTTAGTGGTAATGGTGATGGTGAAGACAATAAACTAGGTTTAGTGGTGATGATGAGATGATGGAGATAGTAGACTAGGTTTAGTGGTAATGGTGAGATTATGAAGACAATAGACTAGGTTTAGTGGTAATGTTGAGATGATGAAGTAAATAAACTAGGTTTAGTGGTGATAATAAGATGCTGGAGATACTAGACTAGGTTTAGTGGTGATAATGAGATGGTGGAGATAGTGGAATAGGTTAAGTAATAATGGTGAGATTCTGGAGATAGTAGACTAGGTTTAGTGGTGATGATGAGATGGTGGCAATAGTAGATTAGATTTAATGATAATATTAAGATGATGTAGAGCAGCCTTTCTCCACCTTTTTAACCCTTGAAGTAACTTTCCGGTCTCAGGGAACCCTCTGCTAAAAATGACTATATCTACAACCCATGATACATTGTGTGATAGTCAGTGGGAAGAATGCTCCTTACAGTTGTGGTGATTGGGAAGAATTACCCCCTTACAGATAGCTAAAAAGATCAATGGTGTCAGTGGGAACTTATCTGAGAGGCAGAAATTGCTCAAGGGACACCTATCAACCTCTGGAGGAACCCTAGTTGAGAAGCCCTGATGTAGAGAGTAGACTAGATTTAGAAGTAATGGTGAGATGGTGGAGATAGGTGTCTAGGTTTAGCAGTAATGGTGGGACAGTGGAGATAGTAGACTAGATTTGGCGGTGATGGTGAAGATAGTAGACTAGATTTAGCAATTATGGTGGGAAGGTGGAAATAGGTGACTAGGTTTAGTGGCAATGGTGGGATAGTGGAGATAGTAGACAAGATTTAGCAGTAAGGGTGGGATGGTGAAGGTGATAGACTAAGTTTAGCCAGAAAGGTGGGTTGATGAAGGCGCAAGGGAGGAGTAGTGATGGTGGTCAGCTGGTGGACTCGTAACCCAGTGTTTACTAAAATTCAGTCCTAGTGTTCCCTCTACTCTGTATCCTACCAGTGTTGGATGATGGTGGTGCTTCTCTTTAGTTTTTGCAGAGGACAGCAGCCCTTTGGAAGATTTCGTCTTGCTGGATGTCCAGGGTTCGGTGCGGTCTGTGGATTACGTCTTATATCGTTCCATTCAGCGTAGCCGGGCTGACTACTGTCTGAGCGTGGACTGCGGCCAGTGTGGACATCACCAGCAGAGCCCCACCCTCAGCCTGCAGGGGCCATTTGAGGAGATGTCAGTTCCCCAGATTAAAGGAGGGCGCTCTTTCTCCTGTTCCACACCCAGCTCTTGTCAGGACCCTCCGCCCACTGTAGGAGGTGGCACCACACATAGCTGTAACCGGCTGGAGAGTATGGGGACATCGGTCGGTCCATGTTTCCCTGAGCTGCGAGTAAATGGCAAAGTCCCTCGTGCACGAGAGCTAAGCCGAAGCTCAGGGTGTTCCCTCCACCACTCCTCTCCCTGCCAGACTCCGGACTGCCCCCACCGCCGATACAGCGAGAACACACGGCCTAAAGCATTGTGCACCAATCCGGTGCCTCGATTTGTAGTCCGTTCACACAGCGACCCTGGTATCTCCTCCATGTTCCAGACAGGTGAGTGACAACTGTATGTAGTCTCTATCCTTTTACATTGCTGCCAGGAATCTCCGCATTCCGGGGGAAGGACCAACCGCCCCTCGCTGGTGATGTCATAATATAATTCCGCATTCCGGGGGAAGGACCAACCGCCCCTCTCGGATGCTGTCATAATATAATTCCGGGGGAAGAACCAACCGCCCCTTGCTGATGATGTCACAGTGTAATATTCTCAATGGTTTGTTGGTGGCATCATCTCGGTGTCCAATATTTCTTCTTCTATGTTGCAGATTTCGGGGATGTGGATTATATGAAGGTTCTAGAAGAGGACAACCTCTCCCTCTACTCTGTAGATGCTGCAGGTAAGGAGGAGGAATATAATCTGAGATGGCCAATGGCAGTTTCCGGTTGGAATGTCTTGTTGTAGACACCGTTCAGTTGTGCCGGATTATGGCTGCTCTTCCTAAATTGCTCCCCCCAGTGTGTGACTCTCATTTCTCTCTCCTCAGCTCTGTGTGCCACGGCCGGCCTACGCAGACCCCACCGGCCAACCTCCCCCTTACTTCTGCGCACGGGTTCAGCTGGAAAGAATCGCTTCCTGGTGACTCACCGGACGGTCCAGCGGCTTTCGAGAAGTGGCGCTTTGTCCCTCGGAGACCTGAAGGGAGGGCGGACCCCCCGGATGCTCATGGCCCGATTCCTGAACCGATCCTGGAGGAGCCTAAAGGAGGGCGGAGACAACACAAAGCAGGTGAGCAGGGGTGGGACAATGTCCTTGTAAGGTGGTGTACTGCCCAACCATAGAAAGTTCTCATCCATGATTCACTGGTAGTCTTCTGTAAGATCATTGGGCCATTATGGGTCCATTGTACAGGAACACCTGTAGAAGTCCTTCCTGAGGGTCCCTTTGGTCTGTGATCATGTGACTGGTGGGCAGGGTTAGTTGAAACCGTTTCTGCCATTTTTGGACAGTGACCGCTCTTGTTTGTCCTCTTTTCCAGCCTCTGAAGAGTCCGCTCCCCCTGGACCCTGAGAGACGGCCCACCCGGACGCCCATGCAGAGTTGCGGAGACCTCAGCTCCACCTCATCTCTCCGCCGTCTTCTGTCCGGCGGTCGGCGAGGGAACCGGCGTCCTCGCAGCCTGAACGAGACGCCAAAAGAGAGCGCGGTGTGAGGAGAGACGAAGGGACCACCCGGAGCCCGGCACAGCGAGAGGGGACCGCACAATAAGTGACCTTACCGTCCCTCAGACCACCCCGCGTCAGCCAAGTCTCCGCCTCCAACGCTCAGTTTCTGCTACAGAAGGGCCACGTTCAGCTGTGGCACCTCTGCCCTGTGCGGGGCACTTTACCGTGACGGAACTTCTTGCTGAGACACCACCAACCATCCACCGATTTCATCTTCTTCCTTCTGAGTCACAAACGTGCTCCAGGTGCATTCACAGCTGTGATTGGTGCATCAGCCTCCAAAAAAATGCTGGGCTCCTCCCATCCATCTGGTGCGTTTTTATTCCCTTCCACGTCTGGTCGGTGAGCGGTCAATGCATGTGATTGCAACTCGTAGAAGCCTGCGGGACCCACGCCCAACACATCTGAAATGCATGTCGATGCCCTTGTGGTGCATTGTGGGAAAACCTGCTGCATGCCGGGAGCTGGACCGCCCATCGGTTTTATACGCATGTGACTCCACCCCCCCATCCCCCAGGAAAGCCGCTTTCTAGAGATGCCCCTACCGGGTGCATTGTGGGGGGGAACACTGATATATCGGTCCGCAGGGGAGTGTCTGCACAGCCCAGCCAATCACATTCAAGCTGTCATTTCTGAAACTTTTGATTGGTTATCATGGGAAGCTATATAAGAAGCTCCGCCCCCGAGGAGATCGATTTGCCCTTTTCATCTGAGATTTCTGTTACTGAGCATTCCTCGACCAATCAAGTCTGTCCAATCCACCACCGTACAATCCGATCCGTCCAATCTCCTCCTCGGCAAAGCTTTGTCTGCAGCCGGAGAAGCCGGACCCACCGAACAGGGCGCCGGGTAGGAGGAAATCGGGCGGAGGACCATCTTCCTGGGTTTGTGGGAAGATTTACGGGACTGGCAGATTTTGGCGACTCTTCAGACAGGACTGGAGGGTGTGGTTGGGGGCGGAGCAGACGGATTGGATGACAGGAAATGAGCGCAGATTGCGGTGGGAATTGGCGCTCCTCTGTGTATATTGACAATAAAAGTTTCACATTTAACAATTCTCGTCTTTTTATCACTCCGACCGACTTCCAGCCTGACCAATCATTATAAAGAGGTCCTGTCACCTGACCAATCATTATAAAGAGGTCCTGTCACCTGACCAATCATTATAAAGAGGTCCTGTCACCTGACCAATCATTATAAAGAGGTCCTGTCATCTGACCAATCATTATAAAGAGGTCCTGTCACCTGACCAATCATTATAAAGAGGTCCTGTCACCTGACCAATCATTATAAAGAGGTCCTGTCATCTGACCAATCATTATAAAGAGGTCCTGTCACCTGACCAATCATTATAAAGAGGTCCTGTCACCTGACCAATCATTATAAAGAGGTCCTGTCACCTGACCAATCATTATAAAGAGGTCCTGTCACCTGACCAATCATTATAAAGAGGTCCTGTCATCTGACCAATCATTATAAAGAGGTCCTGTCATCTGACCAATCATTATAAAGAGGTCCTGTCACCTGACCAATCATTATAAAGAGGTCCTGTCTCCTGACCAATCATTATAAAGAGGCCTTGTCACCTGACCAATCATTATAAAGAGGTCCTGTCATCTGACCAATCATTATAAAGAGGTCTTGTCACCTGACCAATCATTATAAAGAGGTCCTGTCATCTGACCAATCATTATAAAGAGGTCCTGTCACCTGACCAATCATTATAAAGAGGTCCTGTCACCTGACCAATCATTATAAAGAGGTCCTGTCATCTGACCAATCATTATAAAGAGGTCCTGTCACCTGACCAATCATTTCAATGACAGTCTCCCCATAATATTATATATGTATGTAATCCAGTAGATGAAATATAAATGAGCCACTCCCAGATGAGGAGGGTCTATATAAATGAGCCACTCCCAGATGGGGAGGGTCTATATAAATGAGCCAGTCCCAGATGAGGAGGGTCTATATAAATTAGCCACTCCCAGATGGGGAGGGTCTATATAAATGAGCCACTCCCAGATGAGGAGGGTCTATATAAATGAGCCACTCCCAGATGAGGAGGGTCTATATAAATGAGCCACTCCCAGATGAGGAGGGTCTATATAAATGAGCCAATCCCAGAAGAGGAGGGGCTATATAAATGAGCCACTCCCAGATGAGGAGGGTCTATATAAATGAGCCACTCCCAGATGAGGAGGGTCTATATAAATGAGTCAATCCCAGAAGAGGAGGGGCTATATAAATGAGCCACTCCCAGATGAGGAGGGTCTATATAAATGAGCCACTCCCAGATGAGGAGGGTCTATATAAATGAGCCACTCCCAGATGAGGAGGGTCTTTATAAATGAGCCACTCCCAGATGAGGAGGGTCTATATGAATGAGCCACTCCCAGATGAGGAGGGTCTATATAAATGAGCCACTCCCACATGAGGAGGGTCTATATAAATGAGCCACTCCCAGATGAGGAGGGTCTATATAAATGAGCCACTCTCCGATGAGGAGGGTCTATATAAATGAGCCAATCCCAGAAGAGGAGGGGCTATATAAATGAGCCACTCCCAGATGAGGAGGGGCTATATAAATGAGCCACTCCCAGATGAGGAGGGTCTATATAAATGAGCCACTCCCAGATGGGGAGGGTTTATATAAATGAGCCAATACCAGAAGAGGAGGGGCTATATAAATGAGCCACTCCCAGATGAGGAGGGTCTATATAAATGAGCCACTCCCAGATGAGGAGGGTCTATATAAATGAGCCACTCCCAGATGAGGAGGGTCTATATAAATGAGCCACTCTCCGATGAGGAGGGTCTATATAAATGAGCCACTCCCACATGAGGAGGGGCTATATAAATGAGCCAATCCCAGATGAGAAGGGTCTATATAAATGAGCCACTCCCAGATGAGGAGGGTCTATATAAATGAGCCACTCCCAGATGGGGAGGGTCTATATAAATGAGCCAATACCAGAAGAGGAGGGGCTATATAAATGAGCCACTCCCAGATGAGGAGGGTCTATATAAATGGGCCACTCCCAGATGAGGAGGGGTAATATAAATGAGCCACTCCCACATGAGGAAGGGCTATATAAATGAGCCACTCCCAGATGAGGAGGGTCTATATAAATGAGCCAATCCCAGAAGAGGAGGGGCTAAATAAATGAGCCACTCCCAGATGAGGAAGGGTAATATAAATGAGCCACTCCCACATGAGGAGGGGCTATATAAATGAGCCACTCCCAGATGAGGAGGGGCTATATAAATGAGCCACTCCCAGATGAGGAGGGTCTATATAAATGAGCCAATCCCAGAAGAGGAGGGGCTATATAAATGAGCCACTCTCCGATGAGGAGGGTCTATATAAATGAGCCACTCCCACATGAGGAGGGTCTATATAAATGAGCCACTCCCAGATGAGGAGGGTCTATATATTTATATAGACCCTCCTCATCTGGGAGTGGCTCATTTATATAGACCCTCCTCATGTGGGAGTGGCTCATTTATATAGACCAATCCCAGATGAGGAGGGTCTATATAAATGAGCCACTCCCAGATGAGGAGGGGTAATATAAATGAGCCACTCCCAGATGAGGAGGGACTGGGCTGGGGAATGGCCTCTTCCTGAAGTGTTATAGGTGAATACATCATGTGTGGGTGGAGCACTTCTCTGTCCCTCCCCCGGGGGAGGTCGGGGGAGGTGACGGGGTCTCTTTAAGGTGGAAATAAAGCCCTATGTACCGAATGACACAATTGAGTGATCGATTGATAGAAAAAGGGGGAAGTGACTGATCTCCGGGTTCGTTGAGTTATATATATCATTATCGATGATCATCCTGTAGATTCCTCATTACAGTACAGCTGCCCATACACTATACAATCTGATTGTACAATCGCCTGTAGGTCTACCAACGCTAAGTGATATGAAGACACATATAAACAATTCATTCCATTTGCATCCAATCAGGCCGACTCTCGCATTACAAATTTTATGGTAGATCTAAAGGAGATTGTACAATCAGATTGTACAGTGTATGGTCACTTTTAGGTAGATAAAGAGACCTTTAAGTTGTAGCGTGCAGAGATCTCAGAACTGGGAATGATCAATGGATCCCCATAAGATGTACATCGATCAGATCCCATAAGTAACAGATTCCTTCCTAATCCCGAGAACAGAACGGATCTCCCCCGATTAAATAGAACATAATTGGTGGCCTCCAGGGGTCCTCTATAAATGATTGGAAGTCCCCTATAAGGCCCAGTGATGGCTTCTCGGGGGTCCTCAATATAACCCCATATAAGACCCCATAGTGCTCAGCAATGACTGTCCTCTGGGGGGGGTCCTCCATATATTATTATCAGCCTTAAATGAGGTCATCCCCTGGAGGTCCTCCGTATATTATAAGAGACCTCCATACGTTTCAGCAATGGCCACCCCTTGGGGTCCTCCCTATATTATAAGAGACCGCCATACGTTTCAGCAATGGCCGCCCCTTGGGGTCCTCCCTATATTATAAGAGACCTCCATACGTTTCAGCAATGGCCACCCCTTGGGGTCCTCCCTATATTATAAGAGACCTCCATACGTTTCAGCAATGGCCACCCCTTGGGGTCCTCTATATATTATAAGAGACCTCCATAAATTTAAGCAATGGCCGCCCCCCCCTTAGGTCCTCCATATAATATAAGAGACCTCCATAAATTTCAGCAATGGTCGCCCCCCTTGGGGTCCTCCATATATTATAAGAGACCTCCATACGTTTCAGCAATGGCCACCCCTTGGGGTCCTCTATATATTATAAGAGACCTCCATACGTTTCAGCAATGGCCACCCCTTGGGGTCCTCTATATATTATAAGAGACCTCCATAAATTTAAGCAATGGCCGCCCCCCCCTTAGGTCCTCCATATAATATAAGAGACCTCCATAAATTTCAGCAATGGTCGCTCCCCTTGGGGTCCTCCATATATTATAAGAGACCTCCATAAATTTAAGCAATGGCCGCCCCCCCCTTAGGTCCTCCATATATTATAAGAGACCTCCATACGTTTCAGCAATGGCCACCCCCGCTGGGGTCCTCCATATACATATATATATATATATATATATAGGAGACCTCCATAGGTTTCAGCAATGGCCGCCCCCTGTGGGGTTCTCCATATATTATAATAAACCCTCAGAAAAGTCCAGCAATAACCCTTCCCTGGTGGCCCTTTCTATATTATCAGAGACCCTCCATACCCCCGCGGAGGGTCTCTCTGTGGCCCCGGCAGAGTCTCTACAGAGTTCGAAGACACCAGAGTGAAGACTGAGGAACAGCATAACAGCCAGGAAACTAGCATTTTCAGTGTTCAGCAATGGCCGCCCTGTAGTCCTCTAATCAGAACACACATGGAGGATGGGGGGGGGGGGGGGTAACTAGTAATTTGGGCCCCCCATCCTCCATTTATATTCAGATTTAGAGGGGGAAGGTGGAAGCTTTCCTATCCATGATCTGAGGATGGGGGTGACCCCGGCAGGGTCATGCGGTGAGCTGGGGGTATTATTCCAGGCCGATCGTTTGGAATCTCTCCCAGAGAATCGTTTGTTTTGCTCCTTCCAGGAAATCCGGGAATCCTGAATGGGAAACAATAAGAGAAACATTGTATCAGCAGATGGGTCACATGACTGGGGGCGGGTCACATGACCAGGAAGTGTCAGAGCCCAGGACATGCAGAGGGTGAGTGATCGGAGGGCGATGGTGGGGCCTCTCAGTCTCAGCACCTTTAACCCTATGTTGGTGATCGATGGAAATAAAGTGATGATGAGGGGCCAATCAAATCTCTTCAACTCATCGGGGGAATTTCTGGTGGAGGTGACATCCAATCATGAGCTGGAGAACTTCCTATTTCTTGCTGCACTTCATTATATAACCTCCCCCCCGCCCCCCAGGCTGCGCAGAGCGCTATATGGACACCCCAAAGTACCGCCGTCCAGGGACAACGCCTGGGAAGGTTTACTATTCAATGCTCTCGGGGTCACTTCCCTTCCAATCTGTTTCCAGAGAGGTGTTCTTAGAAAGGGGCAGGAAGGGGCCCCGGGTGTCCTAGATGGGGCCCAGCGGGAGATACTGATGGATCTGTCGCCTCTTTTAGGGTGGGCTGTGTGGAGATCTCTCATCTATGGGGACACCAGTGCTTGGCCAATCTGGGGGGGTTATCAATGTCACCTCTGAGATAGCGCCCCCTCCAGTCACTCCTCACATGCACCTGGCTTCCTATTCTTCAGAATGAGGATTTATCTGGAATAAGCAGCCCTCTCATTGGCCCACTGAGACCCTCATACAGAAAACCTCACCGTCCAAACGTGCTATTGTCCCACCCGGACCCCGTGACTCTGATCCATAACCTTTGACCCATGACCATTGATCCATGACCTCTGAGTGTTTCTGTCTTTCTCTCCCTACAGGTAGCGCGTGGTCTCGTCTCAGCCATCATGGCCGACATCTGGGTGCTGCTTCTCGCCTCACTGCTTTCATTTCCATCTATCTCAGGTGAGAAAAATTTAAATTCGAGGACACCCCCAAATATTCCTGAGAGACAGGGACATTTCCGAATATTCCTGAGAGACAAGGACGCCCCCAAATATTCCAGAGAGACAAGGAGAAGGGTGGGAGAGTCTCTAGGGAGAGAGTATCAGGGCTATGGTGGAAAAAGGTTATTGATTCGCAGGTGAAGAAAGTTTAGAGAGTCTCTGGTTGGAGGATATTGGGGCTCTGGTGGAGAAGGGTTGAAAAGCACCTGATGGGAGGGTATTGGGGTTCTAGTGTTGAAAAGTCTCTGGGAGCGTTTTGGGGCTCTGGTGGAGAACTGTTGAAAAGCGACTGGCGGGAGGGGATTAGGGCTCTGTCGGAGAAAGGTTGGAGAGTCTCTGGTGAGAGGGTATTAGGCCTATGGTGGAGAATGCTTGGCGAGTCTCTGGTGGGAATGTACTGGGCTTACAGTGGAGATAGGTTGAAAAGCATCTTACGGGAAGGTATTGGGGCTCCGATGTAGAAAGGTTGAAAAGTGATTGGCAGGAGGGTATTGGGCTTATGGTGGAGAAAGCATGGAGAGTTTCTGGCAGGAGGGTATTGGGGTTCTGGCGGGAGGGTTTTGGGGCTCTGGCGGAGAAAGGTTGGAAAATCTCTGGTGGGAGGGTACTGGGCCTATAGTGAAGAAAGGTTAAACAGCGTCTGACAGGAAGATTTTAGGGCTCTGGTGGAGAAAGGTTGGAGAGTCTCTGGTGGAAGGGTACTTGGCCTATGGTGGAGAAAGGGCAGAGAGTCTCTGGCAGGAGGGTATGGGGGCTCCGGTGGAGTAAGGTTAAAAAGCGACTGGCGGGAGAGTATTGGGCCTATGGTGGAGAAAGCTTGGTAAACCTCTGGTGAGAGGGTACTGGGCATCTATGGTGGAAAAAAGTTGGGGAGTCTCTGGTGGGAGGGTATTGGGGCTCTGGTGGAGAAAGCTTGAGAAGTGACCAGTGGGAGGGTATTGGACCTATGGTGGACAAGAGTTGAAAAGTCTCAGGTGGAAGGGTATTGGGCTCTGGTGGAGAAAGGCTGAAGAGTCTCTGGTGGGAGGGTATTGAGGCTCTGGTGGAGGAGGATTGAAAAGCATCTGATGGGAGAGTATTTGGGCTCTGGCGGAGAAAGGTCAGGGAGTCTCTGGCAGGAAGGTATTGGGCCTATGGTGGATAAAGGCTCCAGAGTTTCTTGTGGGAGGATATTTGGCCTATGGTGGAGAAAGGTTGCAGAATTTCTGGTGGGAGGGTATTGGTGCTCTGGTGGAGAAATGCTGGAGAGTCACTGGTGGGAGGGCACTGGGCCTATGGTGGAGAAAGGTCGGAGAGTCTCTGGCGGGAGGGTATTGGGGCTCTGGTGGAGAAAGGCTGGAGATTCACTGGTGGGAGGGTACTGGGCCTATGGTGGAGAAAGGTCGGAGAGTCTCTGGCGGGAGGGTATTGGTGCTCTGGTGGAGAAATGCTGGAGAGTCACTGGTGGGAGGGCACTGGGCCTATGGTGGAGAAAGGTCGGAGAGTCTCTGGCGGGAGGGTATTGGTGCTCTGGTGGAGAAATGCTGGAGATTCACTGGTGGGAGGGTACTGGGCCTATGGTGGAGAAAGGTCGGAGAGTCTCTGGCGGGAGGGTATTGGTGCTCTGGTGGAGAAATGCTGGAGAGTCTCTGGTGGGAGGGCACTGGGCCTATGGTGGAGAAAGGTCGGAGATTCTCTGGCGGGAGGGTATTGGTGCTCTGGTGGAGAAATGCTGGAGAGTCACTGGTGGGAGGGCACTGGGCCTATGGTGGAGAAAGGTCGGAGATTCTCTGGCGGGAGGGTATTGGGGCTCTGGTGGAGAAAGGCTGGAGATTCACTGGTGGGAGGGTACTGGGCCTATGGTGGAGAAAGGTCGGAGAGTCTCTGGCGGGAGGGTATTGGGGCTCTGGTGGAGAAAGGCTGGAGATTCACTGGTGGGAGGGTACTGGGCCTATGGTGGAGAAAGGTCGGAGAGTCTCTGGCGGGAGGGTATTGGGGCTCTGGTGGAGAAATGCTGGAGAGTCACTGGTGGGAGGGCACTGGGCCTATGGTGGAGAAAGGTCGGAGATTCTCTGGCGGGAGGGTATTGGGGCTCTGGTGGAGAAAGGCTGGAGATTCACTGGTGGGAGGGTACTGGGCCTATGGTGGAGAAAGGTCGGAGAGTCTCTGGCGGGAGGGTATTGGGGCTCTGGTGGAGAGAGGTTGATGAGCCTCTGTCTGGAGAGTATTGGGGCTGAACTACTCCTACCAGAAGTGTCATTGTCCTTCCATTTCTCTTCTGTGTTTTCTCAGGATCCAATCCATGTGTTCAGGTTAATTTCGGGCAGAGCTCTTTTGTGTGTCAATGTAATGCCACTTATTGTGATGGCCTGGATGCCATCGACCTCCCAGTGCTGGGCACCTACAGCGTGTATGAAAGCAGCCAGGCCGGCAAACGTCTCGAGCGAAGCACTGGGCCTATCACCCAGAATCACTCTGCACCAGCCGGTAACTATTACACCTTTTGGGATCGTCTGGTGTTTTTTTTAGAAAATACCACAATGTTCTTCTTGTGTAAAGTATGAAATAAGATAGACCTTCTGGACAAATTATCAGACCATCATGGTGTCAACCTTGTCTTCTGAAGGTTTTCACATTTTCCAGGTATATAATTTCGCTTATTAACGACCTGGACTTTGTAATCCTTGTGATAATATCAAACACCTTCGATGGCCTCCTCAGTCACCAGATATAGACATCACTGAACCTTTGTGGGAAGTTCTGGAGATCTGAAGTCAAAGACGAGTCACACTCATTACTCATTTCTTTTTTAAATTATTTTATTACTAAACTTGTGATATTTGGGAAAAAAAGAACTTTGTCTTCGAATGAAAAATGAAATCTGTTTTTTCCTGTTTTTGTCTTGAGATCTGGTCCTCACACTGAACGATAAGAAGAAATTTCAGGTCATGAAGGGCTTTGGCGGCGCAGTGACCGATTCCGCTGCCATGAACATTCTGGCGTTGAGTGGGGCGACTCAGGACAAACTGCTGAGATCCTACTTCTCCGAGGAAGGTGACCTGTACCACCATCTTGGGGATAAAGGGTTTACTTATCATCACCAGAGGTTGTAATGCCCCCTATTCTTCCAATTGCTTAGGAATTGGTTACAATATTCTCCGTGTACCCATGGCCAGCTGTGACTTCTCCACTCGAATCTACACCTATCTGGATAAAGAAGGAGACTTCAGTCTGGAGTCGTTTAATCTGCAGGTGGAGGACATCAAACTGAAGGTGAGACGTGAAGATCCTGGAGTACCATAGAGAAGTCTGTACATCATTGTTGTCACCCCAACACCCGTCTAATGTCTTCTTCTAGATTCCCATCATACACAAAGCAAAGAGCTTATCGAAAAGGCCGATCTCATTGTTTGGCAGCCCCTGGACAGCCCCGCCTTGGATGAAGACTAATGGTGACATCCGAGGGAAGGGAACTCTCATAGGCTCTCCTGGAGATCGGTACTATAAGACCTGGGCAAACTATTTCATCAGGTATGCTCTGTGCCACAATGTAGGGGTTCTCTCCCGTACTTCCTCCAGCAGAAATTTACCGTCTCTCCTTTTATTTCTTCAGATTTCTGGACGAATACGCCAAACACAACCTGACGTTCTGGGCAGTGACGGTGGAGAATGAGCCCACGGCTGGGATGTTGGACGGCTATCCCTTCCAGTGTTTGGGTTTCACGCCGGAGCACATGAGGGACTTCATCGCCAAGGATCTGGGCCCAGCCTTTGCCAACAGTTCCCACAGAGATGTTCAGATCATGATCATCGACGACGACCGGATTCTGTTGCCCTACTGGGCTGAAGTGGTGAGTGACTGCAGGTTATTGTGTGACTTCTGTCGGTCAAAGCTGCAGCATGCCACAGTGTGGATCCAACCTAGCAGAGGCACGAGCAGGCCAGGTCTCAGAATAGAAGTGAGATCCATTATCTTCTGCCTTATTTTTGCAGATTCTCTCAGACCTGGAGGCTGCCCGCTACGTTCATGGCATCGCCCTCCACTGGTACCTGGATGGGATAATACCTGCAGATGCCACTCTGGGCCACACTCATGACCTCTACCCAGAATACTTCTTGTTTGCCAGTGAGGCTTGTGCTGGTTTCATGCCTTGGGATAAGGGGGTGCACCTTGGATCCTGGGAGAGGGGGAACCTATACAGCCATCGTATCATAGAGGTGAGCCAACTGCCACTGCAGGTGAGATTACCAGCCGCCTTTGGTGTCTACTGTCCTATCACATCTCTTTATGGGTATCCCAACCCCCTCCTTTCCCAGTCTGTAGAATGGTCCTGGCCTACAAGTCCTTCACTTCCCCCAGTCTATAGAAGGGTTCTGGCCTACAAATCTCTGACTTCCCCTCAGGCTGTAGAAGAGTCTTGGCCCTAGGCCTACATTGCTCAGACTATTCCCTAACTGGTAGAATGGTCCTGGCCTACAAGTATCTTACTCCTCCCAGTCAGTAGAATTGTCCTGGCCTACAAGTCATTGAACCTCCCCAGCCTGTAGATAGGTCCTGTCCTATAAGTCACTCACCCCCCCCCCCCCCCCCACAGTCTGTAGAATGGTCCTGGCCTACAAGTCCCCCCCCCCCCCCCCCCGTCTGTAGAATGGTCCTGGCCTACAAGTCATTAAAACCTCCAGTAAGTAGAATAGTCCTGGCCTACAAGTCATTGAATCCCCCCAGTCAGTAGAATGGTCCTGGCCTACAAGTCATTGAATCCCCCCCAGTCAGTAGAATGGTCCTGGCCTACAAATCATTGAATCCCCCCAGTCAGTAGAATGGTCCTGGCCTACAAGTCATTGAATCCCCCCAGTCAGTAGAATGGTCCTGGCCTACAAGTCATTGAATCCCCCCAGTCAGTAGAATGGTCCTGGCCTACAAGTCATTGAACCCCCCTAGTCAGTAGAATGGTCCTGGCCTACAAGTCATTGAATCCCCCCAGTTAGTAGAATGGTCCTGGCCTACAAGTCCCTTACCTGGCCTACAAGTCATTGAATCCCCCCAGTCAGTAGAATGGTCCTGGCCTACAAGTCCCTTACCTGGCCTACAAGTCATTGAATCCCCCCAGTCAGTAGAATGGTCCTGGCCTACAAGTCATTGAATCCCCCCAGTCAGTAGAATGGTCCTGGCCTACGAATCATTGAATCACCCCAGTCAGTAGAATGGTCCTGGCCTACAAGTCCCTTACTCTCCCCAGTCACTTGAATGGTCCTGGCCTACAAGTCCCTTACTCTCCCCAGTCACTTGAATGGTCCTGGCCTACAAGTCATTGAATCCCCCCAGTCAGTAGAATGGTCCTGGCCTACAAGTCATTGAATCCCCCCCAGTCAGTAGAATGGTCCAGGCCTACAAGTCCCTTACTCCCCTCAATCAGTAGAATGGTCCTGGCCTACAAGTCATTGAATCCCCCCCAGTCAGTAGAATGGTCCTGGCCTACAAGTCATTGAATCCCCCCAGTCAGTAGAATGGTCCTGGCCTACAAGTCCCTTACTCTCCCCAGTCAGTAGAATGGTCCTGGCCTACAAGTCATTGAATCCCCCCACTCAGTAGAATGGTCCTGGCCTACAAGTCATTGAATCCCCCCACTCAGTAGAATGGTCCTGGCCTACAAGTCATTGAATCCCCCCCAGTCAGTAGAATGGTCCTGGCCTACAAGTCCCTTACCTGGCCTACAAGTCATTGAATCCCTCAGTTTCTTTTTTCTTTCCTTCTTCCAGGACCTCAGTTATTATGTGACGGGATGGACGGACTGGAATCTGGCTCTGGACAGCAGTGGGGGCCCCACCTGGGTGGGGAATTTTGTGGACAGCCCTGTTATCGTTGATGTGAAAAAAGACGTCTTCTACAAGCAGCCAACCTTCTACCACATGGCTCACTTCAGGTAAATCAAGTGCAATGCCTGCGTGGATATGACATCACTAAGGCCACCGATCACACCGGATTATGTTTTATCAATGCAGCAAGTTCATTCCAGCGGGGTCCCAACGGGTCGGACTAGACGCCAACCACAAGAGTCAGCTGGAGACTATCGCCTTCCTGTGTCCTGAAGGGTCAGCCATCGTGGTCATTCTGAACAGGTGGGTGGCATGTGCCCATTATTAGGGGTTCCCACCATCCCTGTGCTGAGTTCCCGGGTCTGTACACCCGCTGTGCCCATTATGAGGGGTTCCCACCATCCCTGTGCTGAGTTCCCGGGTCTGTACACCCGCTGTGCCCATTATGAGGGGTTCCCACAATCCCTGTGCTGAGTTCCCGGGTCTGTACACCCGCTGTGCCCATTATGAGGGGTTCCCACCATCCCTGTGCTGAGTTCCTGGGTCTGTACACTCGCTGTGCCCATTATGAGGGGTTCTCACCATCCCTGTGCTGAGTTCCCGGGTCTGTACACCCGCTGTGCCCATTATGAGGGGTTCCCCCCATTCCTGTGCTGAGTTCCCGGGTCTGTACACCCGCTGTGCCCATTATGAGGGGTTCCCACCATCCCTGTGCTGAGTTCCCGGGTCTGTACACCCGCTGTGCCCATTATGAGAGGTTCCCACCATCCCTGTGCTGAGTTCCCAGGTCTATATACCCGCTGTGCCCATTATGAGGGGTTCCCACCATCCCTGTGCTGAGTTCCTGGGTCTGTACACCCGCTGTGCCCATTATGAGGGGTTCCCACCATCCCTGTGCTGAGTTCCCGGGTCTGTACACCCGCTGTGCCCATTATGAGGGGTTCCCACCATCCCTGTGCTGAGTTCCCGGGTCTGTACACCCGCTGTGCCCATTATGAGGGGTTCCCACCATCCCTGTGCTGAGTTCCCGGGTCTGTACACCCGCTGTGCCCATTATGAGGGGTTCCCACCATCCCTGTGCTGAGTTCCCGGGTCTGTACACCCGCTGTGCCCATTATGAGGGGTTCCCACCATCCCTGTGCTGAGTTCCCGGGTCTGTACACCCGCTGTGCCCATTATGAGGGGTTCCCACCATCCCTGTGCTGAGTTCCCGGGTCTGTACACCCGCTGTGCCCATTATGAGGGGTTCTCACCATCCCTGTGCTGAGTTCCCGGGTCTGTACACCCGCTGTGCCCATTATGAGGGGTTCCCACCATCCCTGTGCTGAGTTCCCGGGTCTGTACACCCGCTGTGCCCATTATCAGGGGTTCTCACCATCCCTGTGCTGAGTTCCGGGGTCTGTACACCCGCTGTGCCCATTATGAGGGGTTCCCTCCATCCCTGTGCTGAGTTCCTGGGTCTGTACACCCGCTGTGCCCATTATGAGGGGTTCCCACCATCCCTGTGCTGAGTTCCCGGGTCTGTACACCCGCTGTGCCCATTATGAGGGGTTCCCACCATCGCTGTGCTGAGTTCCCGGGTCTGTACACCCGCTGTGCCCATTATGAGGGGTTCCCACCATCCCTGTGCTGAGTTCTGGGGTCTGTACACCCGCTGTGCCCATTATGAGGGGTTCCCACCATCGCTGTGCTGAGTTCCCGGGTCTGTACACCCGCTGTGCCCATTATGAGGGGTTCCCACCATCGCTGTGCTGAGTTCCCGGGTCTGTACACCCGCTGTGCCCATTATGAGGGGTTCCCACCATCCCTGTGCTGAGTTCCCGGGTCTGTACACCCGCTGTGCCCATTATGAGGGGTTCCCACCATCGCTGTGCTGAGTTCCCGGGTCTGTACACCCGCTGTGCCCATTATGAGGGGTTCCCACCATCGCTGTGCTGAGTTCCCGGGTCTGTACACCCGCTGTGCCCATTATGAGGGGTTCCCACCATCCCTGTGCTGAGTTCCCGGGTCTGTACACCCGCTGTGCCCATTATGAGGGGTTCCCACCATCCCTGTGCTGAGTTCCCGGGTCTGTACACCCGCTGTGCCCATTATGAGGGGTTCCCACCATCGCTGTGCTGAGTTCCCGGGTCTGTACACCCGCTGTGCCCATTATGAGGGGTTCCCACCATCCCTGTGCTGAGTTCTGGGGTCTGTACACCCGCTGTGCCCATTATGAGGGGTTCCCACCATCCCTGTGCTGAGTTCCTGGGTCTGTACACCCGCTGTGCCCATTATGAGGGGTTCCCACCATCCCTGTGCTTTGTTCCCGGGTCTGTACACCCGCTGTGCCCATTATGAGGGGTTCTCACCATCCCTGTGCTGAGTTCCCGGGTCTGTACACCCGCTGTGCCCATTATGAGAGGTTCCCACCATCCCTGTGCTGAGTTCCCAGGTCTATATACCCGCTGTGCCCATTATGAGGGGTTCCCACCATCCCTGTGCTGAGTTCCTGGGTCTGTACACCCGCTGTGCCCATTATGAGGGGTTCCCACCATCCCTGTGCTGAGTTCCCGGGTCTGTACACCCGCTGTGCCCATTATGAGGGGTTCCCACCATCCCTGTGCTGAGTTCCCGGGTCTGTACACCCGCTGTGCCCATTATGAGGGGTTCCCACCATCCCTGTGCTGAGTTCCCGGGTCTGTACACCCGCTGTGCCCATTATGAGGGGTTCCCACCATCCCTGTGCTGAGTTCCTGGGTCTGTACACCCGCTGTGCCCATTATGAGGGGTTCCCACCACCCCTGTGCTGAGTTCTTGGGTCTGTACACCCGCTGTGCCCATTATGAGGGGTTCCCACCATCCCTGTGCTGAGTTCCCGGGTCTGTACACCCGCTGTGCCCATTATGAGGGGTTCCCACCATCCCTGTGCTGAGTTCCCGGGTCTGTACACCCGCTGTGCCCATTATGAGGGGTTCCCACCATCCCTGTGCTGAGTTCCCGGGTCTGTACACCCGCTGTGCCCATTATGAGGGGTTCCCACCATCCCTGTGCTGAGTTCCCGGGTCTGTACACCCGCTGTGCCCATTATCAGGGGTTCTCACCATCCCTGTGCTGAGTTCCGGGGTCTGTACACCCGCTGTGCCCATTATGAGGGGTTCCCACCATCGCTGTGCTGAGTTCCCGGGTCTGTACACCCGCTGTGCCCATTATGAGGGGTTCCCACCATCCCTGTGCTGAGTTCTGGGGTCTGTACACCCGCTGTGCCCATTATGAGGGGTTCCCACCATCCCTGTGCTGAGTTACTGTGTTGGTTATCTCTCGGATATTTCTCTTCTTTCCAGGAACTCGGAAGATGTGAAGTTCCGGATTTGGGACCCGGCTGTGGGGACAATAGACGCTATTTCTCCAGCGAACTCGATCCGCACGTATCTGTGGAGACGCCAGTGACCGCCATGGCACAGCGGAGGGGATTCTGGGAAGGCCCGTTATGTGCCTTCTCCACCCTGAACATACATGTCCACCATTTCAAGAACGCTTACAAGGACAACTCCACCTTTCTAATTTTCTGTATAAGGGGACAATTAAAGCAGTATGAGGATTGCTGTGAAGGCTCTTGAAGTATCAGGAAATGAGGATAACTCAAGAGCCTGTAGAAAGGGAGGCAGGTGGGTGATACAAAGATGATTATTCCATAAATCGGTGAGGTTCATTGTATCGGTCTCGTTGGGTATGAAGACTTTGGCCACTAGGTGGCCCCCGGGAGCCACGCTCGGCTGCGTCTGTTTTGTCGATGAGTCTTCTCCGGGAAGACATTCCTTCCATGTTATGATGGAGGAGAGCAAACATGGCAGAGGGTCTAATTATGGGGGGTGGGGAGGGGGTACAACGTGTCCCCCTCCACTGAGTAAACACAATCCTGGTTTGTGGACGCCAAGTGACGGCAGCGTTCCGTAATTACGGACTTGGCTCGGCGACAAGCCGGCTTATGTGGAGAACTCCGCCCGGCTCTTCCTGGCAGAGAGAGAGCATAACTCCGCAATGACGTGACCCTGGGGGGGAGGGGGCCCCTCCGGCAAGAGAAACCACAATTCCCCGACACGAGAGAGACCGCCACCGGGGGCCCACCATGAGCTCACATCTTCCACCGCTATCACCCCCCCCCCGTGTGACCTCTCGTCCTTCTCATCCAACATCAGCTCCTGACCTCACAAATGCTCTTCTGGAAGAATGGTCAAACATTCCCATAGACACCCTCCTAAACCTTGTGGACGGCCTTCCCAGAAGACGTGAAGCTGTTATAGATACAAAAGGGCGGAGCTAACTCAATATTGAACCCTCCGGACTAATGCCCCGTACACACGGCCGGACATTGATCGGACATTCCGACAACAAAATCCATGGATTTTTTCCGACGGATGTTGGCTCAAACTTGTCTTGCATACACACGGTCACACAAAGTTGTCGGAAAATCCGATCGTTCTGAACGCGGTGACGTAAAACACGTACGTCGGGACTATAAACGGGGCAGTAGCCAATAGCTTTCATCTCTTTATTTATTCTGAGCATGCGTGGCACTTTGTCCGTCGGATTTGTGTACACACGATCGGAATTTCCGACAACGGATTTTGTTGTCGGAAAATTTTATATCCTGCTCTCAAACTTTGTGTGTCGGAAATTCCGATGGAAAATGTGTGATGGAGCCCACACACGATTGGAATTTCCGACAACAAGCTCCGATCGCACATATTCCGTCGGAAAGTCAGACCGTGTGTACGGGGCATAAGACTGGGAGGTCATTAAAGTTCATGTGTGTGTAAAGGCAGGCGTCCCAATACTTTTGGTAATATCGTGTAAAAAGAGCCAAAGGAGCTGACACTCACATGTTCCAGGTCTGTGATTTAAAAGTACCGACCCTCCAAATCCAGCAGATGAGCGCATGCGACTCGTAGATGGGGGAGGCACAGGAGGTCCCAACACTTTCTACACATCGCTGTGTACAAAGCCAGAGGGCCCAACACTGGAGGAATCCCGCACCCACCTGCTACATACCAAGGATCACCACTGGAAGGAGGACAGAAATATAATGGAGGGAATGAAGGAGGACAGACAGAGGGAAGAGAAGGAAGGAAGGACAGACAGAAATATAATGGAGGGAACGAAGGAGGACAGACGGGGGGAAGGGGAAGGAAGGACAGACAGAGGGAAGGGAAGGAAAGGACAGACGGAGGGAAGGGGAAGGAAAGGACAGACAGAGGGAAGGACAGACGGGGAGAAGAGGAAGGAAGGACAGACAGAAATATAATGGAGGGAACGAAGGAGGATAGACGGAGGGAAGAGGAAGGGGAAGGAAGGACAGACAGAAATATAATGGAGGGAACGAAGGAGGATAGACGGAGGGAAGAGGAAGGGGAAGGAAGGACAGACAGAGGGAAGGGAAGGAAAGGACAGACGGAGGGAAGGGGAAGGAAAGGACAGACAGAGGGAAGGACAGACGGGGGGAAGAGGAAGGAAGGACAGACAGAAATATAATGGAGGGAACGAAGGAGGATAGACGGAGGGAAGAGGAAGGGGAAGGAAGGACAGACGGAGGGAAGGGAAGGAAAGGACAGACGGAGGGAAGGGAAGGAAAGGACAGACGGAGGGAAGGACAGACGGGGGGAAGAGGAAGGAAGGACAGACAGAAATATAATGGAGGGAACGAAGGAGGATAGACGGAGGGAAGAGGAAGGGGAAGGAAGGACAGACGGAGGGAAGGGAAGGAAAGGACAGACGGAGGGAAGGGGAAGGAAAGGACAGACGGAGGGAAGGACAGACGGGGGGAAGAGGAAGGAAGGACAGACAGAAATATAATGGAGGGAACGAAGGAGGATAGACGGGGGGAAGGGGAAGGAAGGACAGACAGAGGGAAGGGAAGGAAAGGACAGACGGAGGGAAGGGGAAGGAAAGGACAGACGGAGGGAAGGACAGACGGGGGGAAGAGGAAGGAAGGACAGACAGAAATATAATGGAGGGAACGAAGGAGGATAGACGGAGGGAAGAGGAAGGGGAAGGAAGGACAGACGGAGGGGAAGGGAAGGAAGGACAGACAGAGGGAAGGAAAGGACAGACGGAGGGGAAGGGAAGGAAGGACAGACAGAGGGAAGGAAAGGACAGACGGAGGAAAGGGGAAGGAAGGACAGACGGAGAGAAGGAAGGACAGACAGAGGGAAGGGGAAGGAAAGGACAGACAGAGGGAAGGGGAAGGAAAGGACAGACGGAGGAAAGGGGAAGGAAGGACAGACGGAGGAAAGGGGAAGGAAAGGACAGACGGAGGAAAGGGGAAGGAAGGACAGACGGAGGGAAGGGGAAGGAAAGGACAGACGGAGGAAAGGGGAAGGAAGGGACAGACGGAGGAAAGGGGAAGGAAGGACAGACGGAGAGAAGGAAGGACAGACAGAGGGAAGTGGAAGGGGAAGGAAGGACAGACAGAGGAAAGAGGAAGGGGAAGGAAGGACAGACAGAGGAAAGAGGAAGGGGAAGGAAGGACAGACGGAGGGAAGGGGAAGGAAAGGACAGACGGAGGAAAGGGGAAGGAAGGACAGACGGAGAGAAGGAAGGACAGACAGAGGGAAGTGGAAGGGGAAGGAAGGACAGACAGAGGAAAGAGGAAGGGGAAGGAAGGACAGACGGAGGGAAGGGGAAGGAAAGGACAGACGGAGGGAAGGACAGATGGAGGGGAAGGGAAGGAAGGACATACAGAGGAAAGGGGAAGGGAAGGAAGGACAGACGGAGAGAAGGAAGGACAGACAGAGGGAAGTGGAAGGAAGGACAGACAGAGGAACGAGGAAGGGGAAGGAAGGACAGACGGAGAGGAGGAAGGACAGACAGAGGAAAGAGGAAGGAAGGACAGATGGAAGGAAGAAAGTGTAGTGGAGTCCTCGGGATGATGGGGGGAGGGCAGCGCAGAGTGCGATATGCAGAGTGCAGGTAACCTGCTGCTGGAATGTCGATAATCTGATATGCTAATATTGTATTACTAATAAATGATTAATTTATTATTAATTTATAATGAACTGTGTGATCTGCTTCATTCCACACACAACCGCTTACACTACTGAGGTCTGTGAGCAAACGCTGCACCAGCCAACAAGAACTTTTAGAATGTAAGCTCTACGAGCAGGGCCCTCCTGTACCTTTTTGTATTGTACTGTAATTGTGTTGTCCCCCTTATACATTGTAAAGCGCTGAGTAAACTGTTGGCGCTATATAAATCTCGTATAATAATAATAATAATAATAATAATAATCTGCCATCCATTGAACATAAGCAGATTACACTTTACCTTTAGAGCCCTTGCACACTGGGGCGGGGGGCGGCGTTGGCGGTAAAACGCCGCTATTATTAGCGGCGTTTTACCGTCGGTCTGCGGCCGCTAGCGGGGCGGTTTTACCCCCCGCTAGCGGCCGAGAAAGGGTTAAATACCACCGCAAAGCGCCTCTGCAGAGGCGCTTTGCCGGCGGTATAGCCGTGCCGTCTCATTGATTTATATGGGCAGGAGCGGTATACACACCGCTCCTTCACCGCTCCGAAGATGCTGCTGGCAGGACTTTTTTTTACCGTCCTGCCAGCGCATCGCTCCAGTGTGCAAGCCCTCGGGGCTTTCACACTGGAATGCAAGGAGCGGCACTTTCGGGTCGGTTTGCAGGCGCTATTATTAGCGCAATAGCGCCTGCAAACCGCCCCAGTGTGCAAGGGCTCTTAGGGAGCGCCACATATTGTTTTGGGTTTCCTATCTAGTGACACGCAGCCCCCACCCCAACAACCCCCCCCCCCCCCCCCCAATGTTTATTGCCACACCCTCTAAAGAGAAAATTAAATTTCAGATCGGTTTTCTGCAGACTTTAATTTAAAAAAGTTAAACCAGGTGGAGTAAAACCGAAGCATGCTGCAGCTTTAAGGACGGGAGAACATGAAACGCCACGTTACGGAGGATAAAAAAAAACACAGCAGATTCATCACAGTGACACAACATATCTCCATAGGAAGAGGACAGACCGTGCCGGACCCTGGGGTGTCCCATCCTTAGTGCCGGACCTCGGGGTGTCCCATCCTTAGTGCCGGACCTCGGGGTGTCCCATCCTTAGTGCCGGACCTCGGGGTGTCCCATCCTTAGTGCCGGACCTCGGGGTGTCCCATCTGTGATGCTATCCTAAGATATGGGGGAAGGATAGACAGTGTTGGACCTCGGGGGTGTCCCATCAGTAGTGCTATTCTAATACATGGGAAGAGGATGGACATTGCTGGACACCAGGATTGTCCAATCAGTAATGCTTTTATTAGGTTAATGTCATTGGTGGTGCCAGCCTTCAGTATGATCATGGTGTTGGTGGGGTTACCCTTCAGTATGATCATGGTAGTGGTTACCCTTCAGTATGATCATGGTGTTGGTGGAGGTTACCCTTCAGTATGATCATGGTGTTGGTGGAGGTTACCCTTCAGTATGATCATGGTGTTGGTGGGGTTACCCTTCAGTATGATCATGGTAGTGGTTACCCTTCAGTATGATCATGGTGTTGGTGGGGTTACCCTTCAGTATGATCATGGTGTTGGTGGGGTTACCCTTCAGTATGATCATGGTAGTGGTTACCCTTCAGTATGATCATGGTGTTGGTGGAGGTTACCCTTCAGTATGATCATGGTGTTGGTGGAGGTTACCCTTCAGTATGATCATGGTGTTGGTGGAGGTTACCCTTCAGTATGATCATGGTGTTGGTGGAGGTTGTCCTATTGATGGTGCTATCCTGTAGTATAATCATGGTGTTGGTCCCCACCTTAGTATAATCATGGTGTTGGTCCCCACCTTAGTATAATCATGGTGTTGGTGGGGGTCACCCTTTAGTATGATCATGGTGTTGACGAGGGTTGTCCCATTGGTGGGATTACTCTTCAGTATAATCATGGTGTTGGTGGGGTTTGTCCCATTGGTGGGATTACTCTTCAGTATGATCATGGTGTTGAAGGCAGTTGTCCTATAGGTGGTGCTACCCTTCAGTATGATCATGGTGTTGGTGGGGGTTGTCCTTTGTCCCATTGGTGGGATTATTCTTCAGTATGATCATGGTGTTGGTGGAGGTTGTCCCATTGGGGTTGCTATCCTTTAGTATGATCATGGTGTTGGCGGGGGTTGTCCCATTGGTGGGATTACTCTTCAGTATGATCATGGTGTTAGCGGGGGTTGTCCCATTGGTGGGATTACTCTTCAGTATGATCATGGTGTTGGTGGAGGTTGTCCCATTGGGGTTGCTATCCTTTAGTATGATCATGGTGTTGGTGGGGGTTGTCCCATTGCTGGTGCTATCCTTTAGTATGATCATGGTGTTAGCGGGGGTTGTCCCATTGGTGGTGCTATCCTTCAGTAGGATCATGGTGTTGGTGGAGGTTGTCCCATTGGGGTTGCTATCCTTCAGTATGATCATGGTGTTAGCGGGGTTGTCCCATTGGTGGTGCTAACCTTTAGTATGATCATGGTGTTGGTGGGGGTTGTCCCATTGGTGGTGCTACCCTTCAGTATGATCATGGTGTTGGTGGAGGTTGTCCCATTGGGGTTGCTATCCTTCAGTATGATCATGGTGTTAGCGGGGGTTGTCCCATTGGTGGTGCTAACCTTTAGTATGATCATGGTGTTGGTGGGGGTTGTCCCATTGGTGGTGCTACCCTTCAGTATGATCATGGTGTTGGTGGAGGTTGTCCCATTGGGGTTGCTATCCTTCAGTAGGATCATGGTGTTGGTGGAGGTTGTCCCATTGGTGGTGCTATCCTTTAGTATGATCATGGTGTTGGTGGGGGTAGTCCTATTGGTGGTGCTACCCTTCAGTATGATCATGGTGTTGGTGGGGGTAGTCCTATTGGTGGTGCTACCCTTCAGTATGATCATGGTGTTGGTGGGGGTAGTCCTATTGGTGGTGCTACTCTTCAGTATGATCAATGCGTTGGTGGAGGATGTCCGGTTAGCAGGCTGGTAGCTTCTACACCCAAGTGGCCTCCTATAGTTTGCTTGTAGTGCAGGAGCGTAGATCTAAAGTGGAAGTACCACACCACAGATTCATAGTCCAGATACATTGTCCTTCCAGTATGGGTTCAGGTGGAAGACAGAGAGAGGAACCCAATGCGTTTCAGGGATCCAAAACCACGCTCTCCATCAGAACTTAAAATGGGAAACCACGTCTGAGGACTGAACTGAGGGTACTATGACCAATGGGTTCCTCAACCAGTACAATGTCAGCCCCTGGTCTCCTCTGTAGACATCAGGTCAGTCCATTGTTCCCCATTGTAGGCCCTGATGAAGGGGGTGTTTTTAGACACCCGGACCTAACCCTGTATTGGGATAAAATCATAGCTGGACTATTAATCTGGGGGGGGGGGGGGGGCGGGGGTGCTGCTTCCATTTACAATGTATTACCAGATACAGCAAGGGACAGGGAAAACCTTGGTGCACACGGGGCTGGCCTGTGGTCGGCAGGAAGTCGCTCAGGTGCAGGGAATGATGGGAAAATTTACCAGTCAATGATGGGGAATAAACCACCAAGAGTTCCAGGAATTGTTGGGGGGGACACACGGGATAAAAGGCACTTATGTAGCAGCAGCTGTAGTGGCGCCCCCTAGTGGAGGGAGTTATACCAGTATCCTGGTGGATCTGGTGCAGAACTGGGATCCGTCCCGTCAGGACATGGAATGGGAGGGGGTCCGTCCTGTACAGACATGGGGTTGGGGGAGCTCTGGGTACGGAATGCAGTCAGCCGATAAAGAGTCCAATCATTCGTCCTCCTCCTCGTCATTGTCGTCCATGGTGATGGCCCGGTCCAGGGCCCCGCCCCCCGACGTGCTTTGTATGGAGATGATTCCGCTGAGCAGAGCGTAACCGACCATCGCCATCACGCCGAACGCCACCGTCAGGATCTGGTTTCGCCTCTTATGGGGCTCGTCCTCGAGGTCTGGAGACTCGGCCGTCTGGGGCTTTGGTGAAACGCGTGGGAGGGTCTCTGAGGACGCAGAGAAGAATGGGGTGAAAAACTGACAGGAGGAACCACTAAATCCAACAAATAGAGGGGCTGTGGGGGAGGGTACTCACCGCAGTCCGGGGTGAAGTAGATGCTGAGGATGGAGGTGCAGTACTGGCACAGGTTGGTCAGGGATCTCAGGTGCTGCTGGAGAAGGTTGTTGGGCAGTTTGATGTTCAGGATTGGGGCAAGGTGGCTGAAGATGTGTGCGTCCAGGGAGGCGGGGCTATGAGAAACCAAGGGCGGGATCAGTTCACAGAAATCATCCACACCAATACCCCCCCCCCCCCCAACCCCCTCTACTCACCATTCTCCAAAGAAGAATTTCTGGGTCCCGAGACGCTGTGACAGGAGGCTGAGACATTCCTGGGCGTCTGTGTACAGCTGTGGGGGCAAATCCATCATTAGAGTCTCATTCCTCCCATCCCCCACCTTCATCAGAAGAAGCTGAGGGATGACAATGGGGCCCCCGGGAGAATTCCCCATACACGGGGATCTGATGAAGGAGGCGGCCTTCCCTGATTGGACGGGAACGGGCTCCTGTACAGCCAATCATCCACTATCTTCCAATGACTCCTCCCCATAAACACCCCCTCACCTGATTGGCTGTATAGGAGCCCAGTCCCATCCAATCATCCACTCTAACGATGACCCCTCCCCCCACACACGCCCCCTCACCTGTCTCTCCAGCACCTCGCCCTCCTCCCCCACACACGCCCCTCACCTGTCTCTCCAGCACCTCGTCCTCCTCTCTCCTCCCCCACACACGCCCCCTCACCTGTCTCTCCAGCCCCTCGTCCTCCTCTCTCCTCCCCCACACACGCCCCCTCACCTGTCTCTCCAGCCCCTCGTCCTCCTCTCTCCTCCCCCACACACGCCCCTCACCTGTCTCTCCAGCACCTCGTCCTCCTCTCTCCTCCCCCACACACGCCCCTCACCTGTCTCTCCAGCACCTCGTCCTCCTCTCTCCTCCCCCACACACGCCCCTCACCTGTCTCTCCAGCACCTCGTCCTCCTCCCCCCTCCCCCACACACGCCCCTCACCTGTCTCTCCAGCACCTCGTCCTCCTCCCCCACACACGCCCCTCACCTGTCTCTCCAGCCCCTCGTCCTCCTCTCTCCTCCCCCACACACGCCCCTCACCTGTCTCTCCAGCACCTCGTCCTCCTCTCTCCTCCCCCACACACGCTCCTCACCTGTCTCTCCAGCCCCTCGTCCTCCTCTCTCCTCCCCCACACACGCCCCTCACCTGTCTCTCCAGCACCTCGTCCTCCTCTCTCCTCCCCCACACACGCTCCTCACCTGTCTCTCCAGCACCTCGTCCTCCTCTCTCCTCCCCCACACACGCTCCTCACCTGTCTCTCCAGCCCTCGTCCTCCTCTCTCCTCCCCCACACACGCCCCTCACCTGTCTCTCCAGCCCCTCGTCCTCCTCTCTCCTCCCCCACACACGCTCCTCACCTGTCTCTCCAGCACCTCGTCCTCCTCTCTCCTCCCCCACACACGCCCCTCACCTGTCTCTCCAGCACCTCGTCCTCCTCTCTCCTCCCCCACACACGCTCCTCACCTGTCTCTCCAGCCCCTCGTCCTCCTCTCTCCTCCCCACACACGCCCCTCACCTGTCTCTCCAGCACCTCGTCCTCCTCTCTCCTCCCCCACACACGCCCCTCACCTGTCTCTCCAGCACCTCGTCCTCCTCTCTCCTCCCCACACACGCTCCTCACCTGTCTCTCCAGCCCCTCGTCCTCCTCTCTCCTCCCCCACACACGCCCCTCACCTGTCTCTCCAGCACCTCGTCCTCCTCTCTCCTCCCCCACACACGCCCCTCACCTGTCTCTCCAGCCCCTCGTCCTCCTCTCTCCTCCCCCACACACGCCCCTCACCTGTCTCTCCAGCACCTCGCCCTCCTCCCCCACACACGCCCCTCACCTGTCTCTCCAGCACCTCGTCCTCCTCTCTCCTCCCCCACACACGCCCCTCACCTGTCTCTCCAGCACCTCGTCCTCCTCCCCCACACACGCCCCTCACCTGTCTCTCCAGCACCTCGTCCTCCTCCCCCACACACGCCCCTCACCTGTCTCTCCAGCACCTCGTCCTCCTCTCTCCTCCCCCACACACGCTCCTCACCTGTCTCTCCAGCCCCTCGTCCTCCTCTCTCCTCCCCCACACACGCCCCTCACCTGTCTCTCCAGCCCCTCGTCCTCCTCTCTCCTCCCCCACACACGCCCCTCACCTGTCTCTCCAGCACCTCGTCCTCCTCTCTCCTCCCCCACACACGCCCCTCACCTGTCTCTCCAGCACCTCGTCCTCCTCTCTCCTCCCCCACACACGCTCCTCACCTGTCTCTCCAGCCCCTCGTCCTCCTCTCTCCTCCCCCACACACGCCCCTCACCTGTCTCTCCAGCCCCTCGTCCTCCTCTCTCCTCCCCCACACACGCTCCTCACCTGTCTCTCCAGCCCCTCGTCCTCCTATCTCCTCCCCCACACACGCCCTCACCTGTCTCTCCAGCCCCTCGTCCTCCTCTCTCCTCCCCCACACACGCTCCTCACCTGTCTCTCCAGCCCCTCGTCCTCCTATCTCCTCCCCCACACACGCCCCTCACCTGTCTCTCCAGCACCTCGTCCTCCTCTCTCCTCCCCCACAAACGCCCCTCACCTGTCTCTCCAGCACCTCGTCCTCCTCCCCCACACACGCCCCTCACCTGTCTCTCCAGCACCTCGTCCTCCTCCCCCACACACGCCCCTCACCTGTCTCTCCAGCACCTCGTCCTCCTCTCTCCTCCCCCACACACGCTCCTCACCTGTCTCTCCAGCCCCTCGTCCTCCTCTCTCCTCCCCCACACACGCCCCTCACCTGTCTCTCCAGCCCCTCGTCCTCCTCTCTCCTCCCCCACACACGCCCCTCACCTGTCTCTCCAGCACCTCGTCCTCCTCTCTCCTCCCCACACACGCCCCTCACCTGTCTCTCCAGCACCTCGTCCTCCTCTCTGCTCCCCCACACACGCTCCTCACCTGTCTCTCCAGCCCCTCGTCCTCCTCTCTCCTCCCCCACACAGCCCCTCACCTGTCTCTCCAGCACCTCGTCCTCCTCCCCCCTCCCCCACACACACCCTCACCTGTCTCTCCAGCACCTCGTCCTCCTCTCTCCTCCCCCACACACGCCCCTCACCTGTCTCTCCAGCACCTCGTCCTCCTCTCTCCTCCCCCACACACGCCCCTCACCTGTCTCTCCAGCACCTCGTCCTCCCCTCTCCTCCCCCACACACGCCCCTCACCTGTCTCTCCAGCACCTCGTCCTCCTCTCTCCTCCCCCACACACACACGCCCCTCACCTGTCTCTCCAGCACCTCGTCCTCCTCCCTCCTCCCCCACACACGCCCCCTCACCTGTCTCTCCAGCACCTCGTCCTCCTCTCTCCTCCCCCACACACGCCCCTCACCTGTCTCTCCAGCACCTCGTCCTCCTCTCTCCTCCCCACACACGCCCCTCACCTGTCTCTCCAGCACCTCGTCCTCCTCTCTCCTCCCCCACACACGCCCCTCACCTGTCTCTCCAGCACCTCGTCCTCCTCTCTCCTCCCCCACACACGCCCCCTCACCTGTCTCTCCAGCACCTCGTCCTCCTCTCTCCTCCCCCACACACGCCCCCCACCTGTCTCTCCAGCACCTCGTCCTCCTCTCTCCTCCCCCACACACGCCCCCTCACCTGTCTCTCCAGCACCTCGTCCTCCTCTCTCCTCCCCCACACACGCCCCTCACCTGTCTCTCCAGCACCTCGTCCTCCTCTCTCCTCCCCCACACACGCCCCCACCTGTCTCTCCAGCACCTCGTCCTCCTCTCTCCTCCCCCACACACGCCCCCTCACCTGTCTCTCCAGCACCTCGTCCTCCTCTCTCCTCCCCCACACACGCCCCCTCACCTGTCTCTCCAGCACCTCGTCCTCCTCCTCTCCTCCCCCCCACACGCCCCTCACCTGTCTCTCCAGCACCTCGTCCTCCTCTCTCCTCCCCCACACACGCCCCTCACCTGTCTCTCCAGCACCTCGTCCTCCTCTCTCCTCCCCCACACACGCCCCCCACCTGTCTCTCCAGCACCTCGTCCTCCTCTCTCCTCCCCCACACTCGCCCCCCACCTGTCTCTCCAGCACCTCGTCCTCCTCCCCCACACACGCCCCCCACCTGTCTCTCCAGCACCTCGTCCTCCTCTCTCCTCCCCCACACACGCCCCCCACCTGTCTCTCCAGCACCTCGTCCTCCTCCACACACGCCCTCACCTGTCTCTCCAGCACCTCGTCCTCCTCCCCCCTCCCCCACACATGCCCCTCACCTGTCTCTCCAGCACCTCGTCCTCCTCTCTCCTCCCCCACACACGCTCCTCACCTGTCTCTCCAGCACCTCGTCCTCCTCTCTCCTCCCCCACACACGCCCCTCACCTGTCTCTCCAGCACCTCGTCGTCCTCTCTCCTCCCCCACACACGCCCCTCACCTGTCTCTCCAGCACCTCGCCCTCCTCTCTCCTCCCCCACACACGCCCCTCACCTGTCTCTCCAGCACCTCGTCCTCCTCTCTCCTCCCCCACACACGCCCCCCACCTGTCTCTCCAGCACCTCGTCCTCCTCTCTCCTCCCCCACACACGCCCCTCACCTGTCTCTCCAGCACCTCGTCCTCCTCCCCCCTCCCCCACACATGCCCCTCACCTGTCTCTCCAGCACCTCGTCCTCCTCTCTCCTCCCCCACAAACGCTCCTCACCTGTCTCTCCAGCACCTCGTCCTCCTCTCTCCTCCCCCACACACGCCCCTCACCTGTCTCTCCAGCACCTCGTCGTCCTCTCTCCTCCCCCACACACGCCCCTCACCTGTCTCTCCAGCACCTCGTCCTCCTCTCTCCTCCCCCACACACGCCCCTCACCTGTCTCTCCAGCACCTCGTCCTCCTCTCTCCTCCCCCACACAAGCCCCCTCACCTGTCTCTCCAGCACCTCGTCCTCCTCTCTCCTCCCCCACACACGCCCCTCACCTGTCTCTCCAGCACCTCGTTGTCCTCTCTCCTCCCCACACACGCCCCTCACCTGTCTCTCCAGCACCTCGTCCTCCTCTCTCCTCCCCCACACACGCCCCTCACCTGTCTCTCCAGCACCTCGTCCCCCTCTCTCCTCCCCCACACACGCCCCCTCACCTGTCTCTCCAGCACCTCGTCCTCCTCTCTCCTCCCCCACACACGCCCCTCACCTGTCTCTCCAGCACCTCGTTGTCCTCTCTCCCTCCCCACACACGCCCCTCACCTGTCTCTCCAGCACCTCGTCCTCCTCTCTCCTCCCCCCACACACACCCCTCACCTGTCTCTCCAGCACCTCGTCCTCCTCCCCCACACACGCCCCTCACCTGTCTCTCCAGCACCTCGTCCTCCTCCCCCCTCCCCCACACACGCCCCTCACCTGTCTCTCCAGCACCTCGTCCTCCTCTCTCCTCCCCCACACACGCCCCTCACCTGTCTCTCCAGCACCTCGTCCTCCTCCCCCCTCCCCACACACGCCCTCACCTGTCTCTCCAGCACCTCGTCTTCCTCCTCCCCCCTCCCCCACACACGCCCCTCACCTGTCTCTCCAGCACCTCGTCCTCCTCCCCCCCACACGCCCCTCACCTGTCTCTCCAGCACCTCGTCCTCCTCTCTCCTCCCCCACACACGCCCCTCACCTGTCTCTCCAGCACCTCGTCCTCTCTCCTCCCCCACACACGCCCCCCACCTGTCTCTCCAGCACCTCGCCCTCCTCTCTCCTCCCCCACACACGCCCCTCACCTGTCTCTCCAGCACCTCGTCCTCCCTCCCCCCACACACGCCCCTCACCTGTCTCTCCAGCACCTCGTCCTCCTCCCCCACACACGCCCCTCACCTGTCTCTCCAGCACCTCGTCCTCCTCTCTCCTCCCCCACACACGCCCCTCACCTGTCTCTCCAGCACCTCGTCCTCCTCTCTCCTCCCCCACACACGCCCCTCACCTGTCTCTCCAGCACCTCGTCCTCCTCCCCACACACGCCCCTCACCTGTCTCTCCAGCACCTCGTCCTCCTCTCTCCTCCCACACACACGCCCCTCACCTGTCTCTCCAGCACCTCGTCCTCCTCTCTCCTCCCCCACACACGCCCCTCACCTGTCTCTCCAGCACCTCGTCCTCCTCCCCCACACACGCCCCCACCTGTCTCTCCAGCACCTCGCCCTCCTCCCCCACACACGCCCCTCACCTGTCTCTCCAGCACCTCGTCCTCCCCTCTCCTCCCCCACACACGCCCCTCACCTGTCTCTCCAGCACCTCGTCCTCCTCTCTCCTCCCCCACACACGCCCCTCACCTGTCTCTCCAGCACCTCGTCCTCCTCTCACCTCCCCCACACACGCCCCTCACCTGTCTCTCCAGCACCTCGTCCTCCTCTCTCCTCCCCCACACACGCCCCCACCTGTCTCTCCAGCACCTCGTCCTCCTCCCCCACACACGCCCCTCACCTGTCTCTCCAGCACCTCGTCCTCCTCCCCCACACACGCCCCTCACCTGTCTCTCCAGCACCTCGTCCTCCTCTCTCCTCCCCCACACACGCCCCTCAATTGTCTCTCCAGCACCTCGTCCTCCTCCCCCACACACGCCCCCTCACCTGTCTCTCCAGCACCTCGTTGTCCTCTCTCCTCCCCCACACGCCCCTCACCTGTCTCTCCAGCACCTCGCCCTCCTCCCCCACACACGCCCCTCACCTGTCTCTCCAGCACCTCGTCCTCCTCTCTCCTCCCCCACACACGCCCCTCACCTGTCTCTCCAGCACCTCGTCCTCCTCCCCCCTCCCCCCACACGCCCCCTCACCTGTCTCTCCAGCACCTCGTCCTCCTCTCTCCTCCCCCACACATGCCCCTCACCTGTCTCTCCAGCACCTCGCCCTCCTCCCCCACACACGCCCCTCACCTGTCTCTCCAGCACCTCGTCCTCCTCCCCCCTCCCCCACACACGCCCCTCACCTGTCTCTCCAGCACCTCGTCCTCCTATCTCCTCCCCACACACGCCCCTCACCTGTCTCTCCAGCACCTCGTCCTCCTCTCTCCTCCCCCACACACGCCCCTCACCTGTCTCTCCAGCACCTCGTCCTCCTCTCTCCTCCCCCACACACGCCCCTCACCTGTCTCTCCAGCACCTCGTCCTCCTCCCCCACACACGCCCCCTCACCTGTCTCTCCAGCACCTCGTCCTCCCCTCTCCTCCCCCCACACGCCCCTCACCTGTCTCTCCAGCACCTCGTCCTCCTCTCTCCTCCCCCACACACGCCCCTCACCTGTCTCTCCAGCACCTCGTCCTCCTCTCTCCTCCCCACACACGCCCCTCACCTGTCTCTCCAGCACCTCGTCCTCCTCCCCCACACACGCCCCTCACCTGTCTCTCCAGCACCTCGTCCTCCTCCCCCCTCCCCCACACACGCCCCTCACCTGTCTCTCCAGCACCTCGCTCCTCCTCCCCCACACACGCCCCCTCACCTGTCTCTCCAGCACCTCGTCCTCCTCTCTCCTCCCCCACACACGCCCCTCACCTGTCTCTCCAGCACCTCGTCCTCCTCCCCCACACACGCCCCTCACCTGTCTCTCCAGCACCTCGTCCTCCTCCCCCTCCCCCACACACGCCCCCTCACCTGTCTCTCCAGCACCTCGTCCTCCTCCTCTCCTCCCCACACACGCCCCCTCACCTGTCTCTCCAGCACCTCGTCCTCCTCCCCCACACACGCCCCTCACCTGTCTCTCCAGCACCTCGTCCTCCTCTCTCCTCCCCCACACACGCCCCTCACCTGTCTCTCCAGCACCTCGTCCTCCTCTCTCCTCCCCCACACACGCCCCTCACCTGTCTCTCCAGCACCTCGTCCTCCTCTCTCCTCCCCCACACACGCCCCTCACCTGTCTCTCCAGCACCTCGTCCTCCTCTCTCCTCCCCCACACACACACGCCCCTCACCTGTCTCTCCAGCACCTCGTCCTCCTCCCCACACACGCCCCTCACCTGTCTCTCCAGCACCTCGTCCTCCTCTCTCCTCCCCACACACGCCCCTCACCTGTCTCTCCAGCACCTCGTTGTCCTCTCTCCTCCCCCACACACGCCCCTCACCTGTCTCTCCAGCACCTCGCCCTCCTCTCTCCTCCCCCACACACACGCCCCTCACCTGTCTCTCCAGCACCTCGTCCTCCTCCCCCCTCCCCCACACACGCCCCTCACCTGTCTCTCCAGCACCTCGTCCTCCTCTCTCCTCCCCCACACACGCCCCTCACCTGTCTCTCCAGCACCTCGTTCTCCTCTCTCCTCCCCCACACACGCCCCTCACCTGTCTCTCCAGCACCTCGTCCTCCTCCCCCACACACGCCCCTCACCTGTCTCTCCAGCACCTCGTCCTCCTCTCTCCTCCCCCACACACGCCCCTCACCTGTCTCTCCAGCACCTCGTCCTCCTCTCTCCCCCCCACAGACGCCCCTCACCTGTCTCTCCAGCACCTCGTCCTCCCCTCTCCTCCCCACACACGCCCCTCACCTGTCTCTCAAGCACCTCGTCCTCCTCCCCCCTCCCCCACACACGCCCCTCACCTGTCTCTCCAGCACCTCGTCCTCCTCTCTCCTCCCCCACACACGCCCCTCACCTGTCTCTCCGGCACCTCGTCCTCTCTCCTCCCCCACACACGCCCCTCAAATGTCTCTCCAGCACCTCGTCCTCCTCTCTCCTCCCCCACACACCCCCCCACCTGTCTCTCCAGCACCTCGTCCTCCTCTCTCCTCCCCCACACACGCCCCTCACCTGTCTCTCCAGCACCTCGTCCTCCTCTCTCCTCCCCCACACACGCCCCTCACCTGTCTCTCCAGCACCTCGTCCTCCTCTCTCCTCCCCCACACACGCCCCTCACCTGTCTCTCCAGCACCTCGTCCTCCTCTCTCCTCCCCACACACGCCCCTCACCTGTCTCTCCAGCACCTCGTCGTCCTCTCTCCTCCCCCACACACACCCCCTCACCTGTCTCTCCAGCACCTCGTCCTCCTCTCTCCTCCCCCACACACGCCCCTCACCTGTCTCTCCAGCACCTCGTCCTCCTCCCCCACACACGCTCCTCACCTGTCTCTCCAGCCCCTCGTCCTCCTCTCTCCCTCCCCCACACACGCCCCTCACCTGTCTCTCCAGCACCTCGTCCTCCTCTCTCCTCCCCCACACACGCCCCTCACCTGTCTCTCCAGCACCTCGTCCTCCTCTCTCCTCCCCCACACACGCCCCTCACCTGTCTCTCCAGCACCTCGTCCTCTCTCCTCCCCCACACACGCCCCTCACCTGTCTCTCCAGCACCTCGTCCTCCTCTCTCCTCCCCCACCACGCCCCTCACCTGTCTCTCCAGCACCTCGTCCTCCTCTCTCCTCCACCACACACGCCCCTCACCTGTCTCTCCAGCACCTCGTCCTCCTCTCTCCTCCCCCACACATGCCCCTCACCTGTCTCTCCAGCACCTCGTCTCTCTCCTCCCCCACACACGCCCCTCACCTGTCTCTCCAGCACCTCGTCCTCCTCTCTCCTCCCCCACACACGCCCCTCACCTGTCTCTCCAGCACCTCGTCCTCCTCTCTCCTCCCCCACACGCCCCTCACCTGTCTCTCCAGCACCTCGTCCTCCTCTCTCCTCCCCCACACACGCCCCTCACCTGTCTCTCCAGCACCTCGTCCTCCTCTCTCCTCCCCACACACGCCCCCTCACCTGTCTCTCCAGCACCTCGTCCTCCTCCCCCACACACGCCCCTCACCTGTCTCTCCAGCACCTCGTCCTCCCCCCTCCCCCACACACGCCCCTCACCTGTCTCTCCAGCACCTCGTCCTCCTCTCTCCTCCCCCACACACGCCCCTCACCTGTCTCTCCAGCACCTCGTCCTCCTCTCTCCTCCCCCACACACGCCCCTCACCTGTCTCTCCAGCACCTCGTCCTCCTCCCCCCTCCCCCACACACGCCCCTCACCTGTCTCTCCAGCACCTCGTCCTCTCTCCTCCCCCACGCACGCCCCTCACCTGTCTCTCCAGCACCTCGTCCTCCTCTCTCCTCCCCCACACACCCCCTCACCTGTCTCTCCAGCACCTCGTCCTCCCTCTCTCCTCCCCCACACACGCCCCTCACCTGTCTCTCCAGCACCTCGTCCTCCTCCCCCACACACGCCCCTCACCTGTCTCTCCAGCACCTCGTCCTCCTCTCTCCTCCCCCACACACGCCCCCTCACCTGTCTCTCCAGCACCTCGTTGTCCTCTCTCCTCCCCCACACACGCCCCTCACCTGTCTCTCCAGCACCTCGTCGTCCTCTCTCCTCCCCCACACACGCCCCTCACCTGTCTCTCCAGCACCTCGTCGTCCTCTCTCCTCCCCCACACACGCCCCTCACCTGTCTCTCCAGCACCTCGTCCTCCTCTCTCCTCCCCCACACACGCCCCTCACCTGTCTCTCCAGCACCTCGTCCTCCTCTCTCCTCCCCCACACACGCCCTCACCTGTCTCTCCAGCACCTCGTCCTCCTCCCCCCTCCCCCACACACGCCCCTCACCTGTCTCTCCAGCACCTCGTCCTCCTCCCCTCCCCCACACACGCCCCTCACCTGTCTCTCCAGCACCTCGCCCTCCTCTCTCCTCCCCCACACACACGCCCCTCACCTGTCTCTCCAGCACCTCGTCCTCCTCTCTCCTCCCCACACACGCCCCTCACCTGTCTCTCCAGCACCTCGTTGTCCTCTCTCCTCCCCCACACACGCCCCTCACCTGTCTCTCCAGCACCTCGTCCTCCTCTCTCCTCCCCCACACACGCCCCTCACCTGTCTCTCCAGCACCTCGTCCTCCTCTCTCCTCCCCCACACACGCCCCTCACCTGTCTCTCCAGCACCTCGTCCTCCTCTCTCCTCCCCCACACACGCCACTCACCTGTCTCTCCAGCACCTCGTTGTCCTCTCTCCTCCCCCACACACGCCCCTCACCTGTCTCTCCAGCACCTCGTCCTCCTCTCTCCTCCCCCACACACGCCCCTCACCTGTCTCTCCAGCACCTCGTCCTCCTCTCTCCTCCCCACACACGCCCCCTCACCTGTCTCTCCAGCACCTCGTTGTCCTCTCTCCTCCCCCACACACGCCCCTCACCTGTCTCTCCAGCACCTCGTCCTCCTCCCCCACACACGCCCCTCACCTGTCTCTCCAGCACCTCGTCCTCTCTCTCCTCCCCCACACACGCCCCTCACCTGTCTCTCCAGCACCTCGTTGTCCTCTCTCCTCCCCCACACACGCCCCTCACCTGTCTCTCCAGCACCTCGTCCTCCTCTCTCCTCCCCCACACACGCCCCCCACCTGTCTCTCCAGCACCTCGTCCTCCTCCCCCACACACGCCCCTCACCTGTCTCTCCAGCACCTCGCCCTCCTCCCCCACACACGCCCCTCACCTGTCTCTCCAGCACCTCGTCCTTCTCTCTCCTCCCCCACACACGCCCCTCACCTGTCTCTCCAGCACCTCGTCGTCCTCTCTCCTCCCCCACACACGCCCCTCACCTGTCTCTCCAGCACCTCGTCTCCTCCCCCACACACGCCCCTCACCTGTCTCTCCAGCACCTCGTCCTCCTCTCTCCTCCCCCACACACGCCCCTCACCTGTCTCTCCAGCACCTCGTCCTCCTCTCTCCTCCCCCACACACGCCCCTCACCTGTCTCTCCAGCACCTCGTCCTCCTCTCTCCTCCCCCACACACGCCCCTCACCTGTCTCTCCAGCACCTCGTCCTCCTCTTCTCCCCCACACACGCCCCTCACCTGTCTCTCCAGCACCTCGTCCTCCTCCCCCACACACGCCCCTCACCTGTCTCTCCAGCACCTCGTCCTCCTCTCTCCTCCCCCACACACGCCCCTCACCTGTCTCTCCAGCACCTCGTCCTCCTCTCTCCTCCCCCACACACGCCCCCCACCTGTCTCTCCAGCACCTCGTCCTCCTCCCCCACACACGCCCCTCACCTGTCTCTCCAGCACCTCGTCCTCCTCTCTCCTCCCCCACACACGCCCCCTCACCTGTCTCTCCAGCACCTCGTCTCCTCCTCCCCCACACACGCCCCCTCACCTGTCTCTCCAGCACCTCGTCCTCCTCTCTCCTCCCCCACACACGCCCCTCACCTGTCTCTCCAGCACCTCGTTCTCCTCCCCCACACACGCCCCCTCACCTGTCTCTCCAGCACCTCGTCCTCCTCTCTCCTCCCCCACACACGCCCCCCACCTGTCTCTCCAGCACCTCGTCCTCCCTCTCTCCCCCACACACGCCCCCTCACCTGTCTCTCCAGCACCTCGTCCTCCCCTCTCCTCCCCCACACACGCCCCTCACCTGTCTCTCCAGCACCTCGTCCTCCCCTCTCCTCCCCCACACACGCCCCTCACCTGTCTCTCCAGCACCTCGTTCTCCTCCCCCACACACGCCCCCTCACCTGTCTCTCCAGCACCTCGCTCTCCTCCCCCACACACGCCCCCTCACCTGTCTCTCCAGCACCTCGCCCTCCTCCCCCACACACGCCCCCTCACCTGTCTCTCCAGCACCTCGTTCTCCTCCCCCACACATGCCCCTCACCTGTCTCTCCAGCACCTCGTCCTCCTCTCTCCTCCCCCACACACGCCCCTCACCTGTCTCTCCAGCACCTCGTCCTCCTCTCTCCTCCCCCACACACGCCCCTCACCTGTCTCTCCAGCACCTCGTTCTCCTCCCCCACACACGCCCCCTCACCTGTCTCTCCAGCACCTCGTCCTCCCCTCTCCTCCCCCACACACGCCCCTCACCTGTCTCTCCAGCACCTCGTCCTCCTCTCTCCTCCCCCACACACGCCCCTCACCTGTCTCTCCAGCACCTCGTCCTCCTCTCTCCCCCACACACGCCCCTCACCTGTCTCTCCAGCCACCTCGTCCTCCTCTCCTCCCCCACACACGCCCCTCACCTGTCTCTCCAGCACCTCGCCCTCCTCCCCCACACACGCCCCCCACCTGTCTCTCCAGCACCTCGCCCTCCTCCCCCACACACGCCCCCTCACCTGTCTCTCCAGCACCTCGTTCTCCTCCCCCACACACGCCCCCCACCTGTCTCTCCAGCACCTCGTCCTCCCCCCCCACACACGCCCCTCACCTGTCTCTCCAGCACCTCGTCCTCCTCTCTCCCCCACACACGCCCCCCACCTGTCTCTCCAGCACCTCGTCCTCCTCCCCCACACACGCCCCTCACCTGTCTCTCCAGCACCTCGTCCTCCTCCCCCACACACGCCCCTCACCTGTCTCTCCAGCACCTCGTTGTCCTCTCTCCTCCCCACACACGCCCCTCACCTGTCTCTCCAGCACCTCGTCCTCCTCTCTCCTCCCCCACACACGCCCCTCACCTGTCTCTCCAGCACCTCGTCCTCCTCTCTCCTCCCCCACACACGCCCCTCACCTGTCTCTCCAGCACCTCGTCCTCCTCCCCCACACACGCCCCTCACCTGTCTCTCCAGCACCTCGTCCTCCTCCCCACACATGCCCCCTCACCTGTCTCTCCAGCACCTCGTCCTCCTCTCTCCTCCCCACACACGCCCCTCACCTGTCTCTCCAGCACCTCGTCCTCCTCCCCCACACACGCCCCTCACCTGTCTCTCCAGCACCTCGTCCTCCTCTCTCCTCCCCCACACACACCCCTCACCTGTCTCTCCAGCACCTCGTCCTCCTCCCCCACACACGCCCCCTCACCTGTCTCTCCAGCACCTCGTCCTCCTCTCCTCCCCCCACACACGCCCCTCACCTGTCTCTCCAGCACCTCGTCCTCCTCTCTCCTCCCCACACACGCCCCCTCACCTGTCTCTCCAGCACCTCGTCCTCCTCCCCCACACACGCCCCTCACCTGTCTCTCCAGCACCTCGTCCTCCCTCTCCTCCCCCACACACACCCCCTCACCTGTCTCTCCAGCACCTTGCCCTCCTCCCCACACACGCCTCTCCAGCACCTCGTCCTCCTCTCTCCTCCCCCACACACGCCCCTCACCTGTCTCTCCAGCACCTCGTCCTCTCTCCTCCCCCACACACGCCCCTCACCTGTCTCTCCAGCACCTCGTCCTCCTCCCCCACACACGCCCCCTCACCTGTCTCTCCAGCACCTCGTCCTCCCTCTCCTCCCCCACACACGCCCCTCACCTGTCTCTCCAGCACCTCGTCCTCCTCTCTCCTCCCCCACACACGCCCCTCACCTGTCTCTCCAGCACCTCGTCCTCCTCTCCTCCCCCACACACGCCCCTCACCTGTCTCTCCAGCACCTCGTCCTCCCCTCTCCTCCCCCACACACGCCCCTCACCTGTCTCTCCAGCACCTCGTCCTCCTCTCTCCTCCCCACACACGCCCCTCACCTGTCTCTCCAGCACCTCGTCCTCCTCTCTCCTCCCCCACACACGCCCCTCACCTGTCTCTCCAGCACCTCGTCCTCCTCCCCCACACACGCCCCTCACCTGTCTCTCCAGCACCTCGTCCTCCTCCTCCCCCACACACGCCCCTCACCTGTCTCTCCAGCACCTCGTCCTCCTCCTCCTCCCCCACACACGCCCCTCACCTGTCTCTCCAGCACCTCGTCCTCCTCTCTCCTCCCCACACACGCCCCTCACCTGTCTCTCCAGCACCTCGTCCTCCTCTCCCCCACACACGCCCCTCACCTGTCTCTCCAGCACCTCGTCCTCCTCCCCCACACACGCCCCCTCACCTGTCTCTCCAGCACCTCGTCCTCCTCTCTCCTCCCCCACACACGCCCCTCACCTGTCTCTCCAGCACCTCGTCCTCCTCCCCCCACACACGCCCCTCACCTGTCTCTCCAGCACCTCGTCCTCCTCCCCACACACGCCCCTCACCTGTCTCTCCAGCACCTCGTCCCCTCCTCTCCTCCCCCACACACGCCCCTAACCTCGTCTCTCCAGCACCTCGTCCTCCTCTCCTCCCCCACACACGCCCCTCACCTGTCTCTCCAGCACCTCGTCCTCTCTCCTCCCCCACACACGCCCCTCACCTGTCTCTCCAGCACCTCGTCCTCCTCCCCCACACACGCCCCCTCACCTGTCTCTCCAGCACCTCGTCCTCCCTCTCCTCCCCCACACACGCCCCTCACCTGTCTCTCCAGCACCTCGTCCTCCTCTCTCCTCCCCACACACGCCCCTCACCTGTCTCTCCAGCACCTCGTCCTCTCCTCCCCCACACACACCCCCCTCACCTGTCTCTCCAGCACCTCGTCCTTCCCCTCTCCTCCCCCACACACGCCCCTCACCTGTCTCTCCAGCACCTCGTCCTCCTCTCTCCTCCCCCACACACGCCCCTCACCTGTCTCTCCAGCACCTCGTCCTCTCTCCTCCCCCACACACGGCCCCCTCACCTGTCTCTCCAGCACCTCGTCCTCCTCCTCCCTCCCCCCACACACGCCCCTCACCTGTCTCTCCAGCACCTCGTCCTCCTCTCTCCTCCCCCACACACGCCCCTCACCTGTCTCTCCAGCACCTCGTCCTCTCCTCCCCCACACACGCCCCCTCACCTGTCTCTCCAGCACCTCGTCCTCCTCCTCCCCCACACACGCCCCTCACCTGTCTCTCCAGCACCTCGTCCTCCTCTCTCCTCCCCACACACGCCCCTCACCTGTCTCTCCAGCACCTCGTCCTCCTCCCCTCCCCACACACGCCCCTCACCTGTCTCTCCAGCACCTCGTTCCTCTCTCTCCCCCACACACGCCCCTCACCTGTCTCTCCAGCACCTCGTCCTCCTCTCTCCTCCCCCACACACGCCCCTCACCTGTCTCTCCAGCACCTCGTCCTCCTCTCTCCTCCCCCACACACCCCCTCACCTGTCTCTCCAGCACCTCGTCCTCCCTCCCCCCCACACACGCCCCTCACCTGTCTCTCCAGCACCTCGTCCTCCTCTCTCCTCCCCCACACACGCCCCTCACCTGTCTCTCCAGCACCTCGTCCTCCTCTCTCCTCCCCCACACACGCCCCTCACCTGTCTCTCCAGCACCTCGTCCCTCTCTCCTCCCCCACACACGCCCCTCACCTGTCTCTCCAGCACCTCGTCCTCCTCTCTCCTCCCCCACACACGCCCCTCACCTGTCTCTCCAGCACCTCGTCCTCCTCTCTCCTCCCCCCACACACGCCCCTCACCTGTCTCTCCAGCACCTCGTCCTCCTCCTCCCCCCACACACGCCCCCTCACCTGTCTCTCCAGCACCTCGTCCTCCTCTCTCCTCCCCCACACACGCCCCTCACCTGTCTCTCCAGCACCTCGTCCTCCTCTCTCCTCCCCCACACACGCCCCTCACCTGTCTCTCCAGCACCTCGTCCTCCTCTCTCCTCCCCCACACACGCCCCTCACCTGTCTCTCCAGCACCTCGTCCTCCTCTCTCCTCCCCCACACACGCCCCTCACCTGTCTCTCCAGCACCTCGTCCTTCTCCTCCCCCACACACGCCCCTCACCTGTCTCTCCAGCACCTCGTCCTCCTCTCTCTCCCCCACACACGCCCCTCACCTGTCTCTCCAGCACCTCGTCCCTCTCTCCTCCCCCACACACGCCCCTCACCTGTCTCTCCAGCACCTCGTCCTCTCTCCTCCCCCACACACGCCCCTCCACCTGTCTCTCAGCACCTCGTCCTCTCCCCCACACACGCCCCTCACCTGTCTCTCCAGCACCTCGTCCTCCTCTCTCCTCCCCCACACACGCCCCTCACCTGTCTCTCCAGCACCTCGCCCTCCTCCCCCACACACGCCCCTCACCTGTCTCTCCAGCACCTCGTCCCTCTCTCCTCCCCCACACACGCCCCTTCACCTGTCTCTCCAGCACCTCGTCCTCCCTCCCCCACACACGCCCCTCACCTGTCTCTCCAGCACCTCGTCCTCTCCTCCCCCACACACGCCCCTCACCTGTCCTCCAGGCACCTCGCCCTCCTCCCCACACACGCCCTCACCTGTCCTCCAGCACCTCTCCTCCTCTCTCCTCCCCCACACACGCCCCTCACCTGTCTCTCCAGCACCTCGCCTCCTCCCCCACACACGCCCCTCACCTGTCTCTCCAGCACCTCGTCCCCCCCCACACTCCCCCATCACTCGCCCCTCCACTGTCTCTCCCCCCACACACGCCTGTCTCCCC
>JBBDGP010005188.1:0-59026 GCA_037952835.1 Lithobates septentrionalis | reverse complement strand
CTTATAAGTTTCTATGTCATCTAGGAATTCCATGATAGATGACCAAAGCTAGGTTAAATAAGGGAGGGGGGGGGGGGAAGGACGGACGGGGGAGGAAGGGAGTGAAAGCACTATAGAGGTTATTGGTATACGTATATGTCTATAGGGACACTACAAACAAATAACAGTGCAGATGCAATAGATTTAAGTAAAAAATGATGTACAAGGAACCATTTGTAATGAATTCATAAGGCAGGTAATTACAGACATAGTGATGTTAATTGTGAGTATACATGTGCATGCAGCACTAGGAGCTTCTATGTAGAACAAAAAACAAGTAAAAGGCGCAAAGCAGGTATATCTCACATAACAGATCCTAAATAGTCCAATGGCAGGGTAGGTGACTGTAGGTGTATATAAACATATACACAAGAAGAAGTCTACAGGGCTGCCACCAAGAAGACCAGAAGCAGGGTCCAATAGGCTGAGGAAGATAAAAACAAGGAAGAGGGGCCCCTCTGAGTATAAATCAAATAATCATTTATTACAACAAACAATATCCACTCACATGGAAGACTGTAGTATTGCGTTCCGGTGCATCTCTGAGTAGAGAAGAGATTGGAGGACCACAAGTCTCAGCGAGTCCGTGCAGTGCTGGTCACACATCAAGTCCTGGCAGGATGGATGGTGATGGCAGAACACGGTGGGAGTTCCCTCGGGTCTCCAGATGGCACTTCAGAGTGGGTAGTAGGTTAAATAACAAAGACCAACGGTCTGTGGGTTCCAGGGAGGGGGTGGGGGACGTCAAGGCTGATCGCCGGGCGCGCTGCCGTTTGAGGCTCGTACGGCTCCGTGGGAGAGAGATGGTGACGGCCGTACAGGAAGCCAGAACGAGGCCTGGAAAGCAAGCGCAGCGCGGCGCCGTGCCGTGACGTCACAGCTCTGCGACGCGTTTCCGAGTCTGCGCGCTATAGATGACAGGAATAGCGGCACTCCTTTTTTCAAGCATAGGGGGCAGTGTAATGGCAGTCCTTTTGTAGTCTTTGGGAGGGAGGGGAAAGGGCGGGGACTGAGAATGATAAACAGTATCCGGATACAATGCAGCTGTTTGGCAATACTAGATATAATGCACATGGAAGTGGGGCACAAGTAGATAAAATTTAAGCATGGAGTATCTGTACATACATATAGAAGACATATAAGCATAGTTATACATAGAATTGGAAAATGAAAATAAAAAATTAAAATTGTTAGATTAAAAACCAGTATACATCCACCTGCAGAATAAACCTGGTGCATATGCAACTAATATGGACCATATATAAGAACATGTAAGTGTATCAATTCAGAATTGGGATGGTACTAAAATTAATAATGATAATATTAATGATCATAGACCAGTACAAGATAAAAGATATATATATATATATATAAAATAAGAAATTTATATATGTAAAATACACAAGAGATGGTAATTATATAAACATAAATATCAGTACACACTGTAAAAATAATTAGCGATGTAACACAGTCCGCAAGGGAAAAACCAGGAGAAAGGGGCAAAGGGAGGGAAAAAAAGGGGGGAAAAAAAGGGGGGGGCGGGAAGGAAAAGCAAGAAGGGAAAGGAGGGGGGAGGGGGGGGGAGAAAGGAATGGAGAAGGAAGGGGGGGTAGGGAAAGAACGAGGGCAGGGGAGGGGCGGGGGATGGAATATACTTACTCGTGGACCCGCCACCCCACAATAATATATATGTTAGTGTGTATACAACCTGTGGTAAGGATGATAAAAATACAAGCAATGAATATACACATACCATATATAAGCAAATAAAAGACATGATATATCTATAATATGGTGGCAATCTCGATGCCCTCATTCAAGCCCCCAGGCGAGAGGACGTCGAGATTGTAAATCCAGAACGTTTCCCTTGCACAGAGCTTTTTGAAACGTTCTGCGGGAGTATATGACTTGGGGATTTGTTCAATTACCCATACAGTGAGGCCCGTGGTGGATTTTTGGTGAAAACTAGCAAAATGTCGTGGGACACTGTGCATATCTTTGCCACCCTCTATCAGTCTCCGGTGTTGACCGAAACGCTGTCTGAGGGGGCAGATTGTCTACCGACATAGATCAGTCCACAGGGGCACATAAGGCCGTAGATTACAAAATCAGAAGAACAATTGTAGAATTGGTCTATCTGGTATGTTTTACCTTTGGAAAGAAATGACTTTTGTCCATGTTTAACAAAGGCACAAGTTTTGCATAGAGTTTTTTTGCATCGATACATGCCAACCAAAGGTATAAGTGTGGTGGCATGGTCGTTGGTCACAGTAGTTTTGAATTTGCTTTGGGCAATTTTACTTTTCAAGTTAGGTGCTTTGCGGTAAGTGATTCGTGGTACTGTAGGGAGAAGAGTTTGAGAAGGGGGTCCTGTAATAGAATCCCCAATGTTTTTTCATGATGTTTTCCATTTTTTTATATTCGAAGTGAAAGGTCGTGATAAATCTGGTGGAGTGATCAGTTGGGCAAGTATTTGTTTTGGCTGGTTTACCCTTGGATAGGATGCACAAGCTGCATCAACCAATTCTTTAGGGTATTGTTTTTCAGCGAATTTGTGTTTTAAATGGAATGCTGGAGGCTGCATAATCGCTATCAAGGGTACAGTTCTGTCTGAGACGGCAGAACTGTCCCTTAGGTATATTTTTCGTCCACTTCGGATAGTGGCAGCTGTGAAAATGTAAGAAGGAATTCCCAGCAGTTGGCTTGGTGTAATTTTAGCAATGATTCTATCGTCCATGAGACCCAATTCCAAATCGAGATATGCTAGATGGGTGGGGTCGGAGGTGTGGGTGAAGGCAAGTCCATAGGGATTATGGTACAGTGGTCACAAATGATGTAATCTGATCTGGGAGGCCCGTCCAGATCACGATCAGATCATCTATATAGCGCCCAAAGAAAATGATGTTTGCTGAGTGTGGGTTATCAACAACTCCCCCGGGAAGACCCATCGTGGCGGCGATGGACAGTGTCACACGGGATTCAGCCAATATATTGATCAATTTTACAGCCACTAGTTAAGGAATTACCGTCATATATCAGAGATGGTTCACATCTCCTAGAACTCCTAGCACCGTACAAGTGGGAATCCACCTACTTGTGGCTTTCATTGGATGTTACTTCACTCTACACCTCCATCCCCACTCATTTGGTTTATTAGCTCTGGAATTCTTTCTTGCCCAGGACCCTCTTTTTAAACCCCAGACTAAGCTGCCTTCATCATGGAGGCTACCAATTTTTGTTTAACCCATAACTACTTTGATTTTAATGGTGAGTTCTTCCTGCAAGCACAGGGGACCGCCATGGGAGCAAATTTCGCCCCCTCCTATGCCAACCTGGCTATGGGTTACTGGGAGAAAAACTTTATATGGCACAATAACCCACACTCAGCAAACATCATTTTCTTTGGGCGCTATATAGATGATCTGATCGTGATCTGGGACGGCTCCCCAGATCAGATTACATCATTTGTGGACCACTGTAACCATAATCCCTATGGACTTGCCTTCACCCACACCTCCGACCCCACCCATCTAGCATATCTCGATTTGGAATTGGGTCACATGGACGATAGAATCATTGCTAAAAATTACACCAAGCCAACTGCTGGGAATTCCTTCTTACATTTTCACAGCTGCCACTATCCGAAGTGGACGAAAAATATACCTAAGGACAGTTCTGCCGTCTCAGACAGAACTGTACCCTTGATAGCGATTATGCAGCCTCCAGCATTCCATTAAAACACAAATCGCTGAAAACAATACCTAAAGAATGGTGATGCAGCTTGTGCATCCTATTCCAAGGGTAAACCAGCCAAAACAAATACTTGCCCAACTGATCACTCCACCAGATTTATCACGACCTTTCACTTCGAATATAAAAAAATGGAAAACATCATGAAAAAACATTGGGGGATTCTATTACAGGACCCCCTTCTCAAAACTCTTCTCCCTACAGTACCACGAATCACTTACCGCAAAGCACCTCACTTGAAAAGTAAAATTGCCCAAGCAAATTCAAAACTACTGTGACCAACGACCATGCCACCACACTTATACCTTTGGTTGGCATGTATCGATGCAAAAAAACTCTATGCAAAACTTGTGCCTTTGTTAAACATGGACAAAAGTCATTCTTTCCAAAGGTAAAACATACCAGATAGACCAATTCTACAATTGTTCTTCTGATTTTGTAATCTACGGCCTTATGTGCCCCTGTGACTGACTATGCGGTAGAACAATCTGCCCCCTCAGACAGCGTTTCGGTCAACACCGGAGACTGATAGAGGGTGGCAAAGATATGCACAGTGTCCCACGACATTTTGCTAGTTTTCACCAAAAATCCACCACGGGCCTCACTGTATGGGTAATTGAACAAATCCCCAAGTCATATACTCCCGCCGAACGTTTCAAAAAGCTCTGTGCAAGGGAAACGTTCTGGATTTACAATCTCGACGTCCTCTCGCCTGGGGGCTTGAATGAGGGCATCGAGATTGCCACCATATTATAGATATACATTGCTTTTATTTGCTTATATATGGTATGTGTATATTCATTGCTTGTATTTTTATCATCCTTACCACAGGTTGTATACACACTAACATATCTATTATTGTGGGGGTGGCGGGTCCACGAGTAAGTATATTCCATCCCCCGCCCCCTCCCCTGCCCTCGTTCTTTCCCATTACCCCCCTACCCCCCCCCCCCCTTTCCTTCTCCATTCCTTTCTCCCCCCCCCTCCCCCCTCCTTTCCCTTCTTGCTTTTCCTTCCCGCCCCCCCCCCTTTTTTTCCCCCCTTTTTTTCCCCTCCCTTTGCCCCTTTCTCCTGGTTTTTCCCTTGCGGACTGTGTTACATCGCTAATTATTTTTACAGTGTGTACTGATATTTATGTTTATATAATTACCATCTCTTGTGTATTTTACATATATAAATTTCTTATTTTATATATATATATATATCTTTTATCTTGTACTGGTCTATGATCATTAATATTATCATTATTAATTTTTAGTACCATCCCAATTCTGAATTGATACACTTACATGTTCTTATATATGGTCCATATTAGTTGCATATGCACCAGGTTTTATTCTGCAGGTGGATGTATACTGGTTTTTAATCTAACAATTTTAATTTTTTAATTTTCATTTTCCAATTCTATGTATAACTATGCTTATATGTCTTCTATATATGTATGTACAGATACTCCATGCTTAAATTTTATCTACTTGTGCCCCACTTCCATGTGCATTATATCTAGTATTGCCAAACAGCTGCATTGTATCCGGATACTGTTTATCATTCTCAGTCCCGCCCCTTTCCCCTCCCTCCCAAAGACTACAAAAGGACTGCCATTACACCTGCCCCCTATGCTTGAAAAAGGAGTGCCGCTATTCCTGTCATCTATAGCGCGCAGACTCGGAAACGCGTCGCAGAGCTGTGACGTCACGGCACGGCGCCGCGCTGCGCTTGCTTTCCAGGCCTCGTTCTGGCTTCCTGTACGGCCGTCACCATCTCTCTCCACGGAGCCGTACGAGCCTCAAACGGCAGCGCGCCCGGCGATCGGCCTTGACGTCCCCCCACCCCCTCCCTGGAACCCACAGACCGTTGGTCTTTGTTATTTAACCTACTACCCACTCTGAAGTGCCATCTGGAGACCCGAGGGAACTCCCACCGTGTTCTGCCATCACCATCCATCCCTGCCAGGACTTGATGTGTGACCAGCACTGCACGGACTCGCTGAGACTTGTGGTCCTCCAATCTCTTCTCTACTCAGAGATGCACCGGAACGCAATACTACAGTCTTCCATGTGAGTGGATATTGTTTGTTGTAATAAATGATTATTTGATTTATACTCAGAGGCGCCCCTCTTCCTTGTTTTTATCTTCCTCAGCCTATTGGACCCTGCTTCTGGTCTTCTTGGTGGCAGCCCTGATAGACTTCTTCTTGTGTATATGTTTATATACACCTACAGTCACCTACCCTGCCATTGGACTATTTAGGATCTGTTATGTGAGATATACCTGCTTTGCGCCTTTTTACTTGTTTTTTGTTCTACATAGAAGCTCCTAATGCTGCATGCACATGTATACTCACATTTAACATCACTATGTCTGTAATTACCTGCCTTATGAATTCATTACAAATGGTTCCTTGTACATCATTTTTTACTTAAATCTATTGCATCTGCACTGTTATTTGTTTGTAGTGTCCCTATAGACATATACGTATACCAATAACCTCTATAGTGCTTTCCACTCCCTTCCTCCCCCCGTCCGTCCTTCCCCCCCCCCCCCCCTCCCTTATTTAACCTAGCTTTGGTCATCTATCATGGAATTCCTAGATGACATAGAAACTTATAAGTATAAGGTATTGGAAGAACTATATGCCACTCTACCTTCCCATATGTTCTCCAATGACATCAAGCTAACCGGCACTACTAGATATTCTCTGTGTGGCAAATTTAAACATCTAGAAAGAATTATCAAACACATTAATTTACAATGGTGGGATAAATTCTTTCTGGAAAGGTATATCTCCACTAAGATCTCGCCCAGAGGTCTTAGAGTCACCAAGGACTGCCCCTTTCTTGATACTGTTCGTAAAAAAGAATGGGAAAATATTTCCGAATTTTGTACCTCAAAATGGATGGAAATCTTGGTTGAACATAGATTACATCTTTTTGAAAAACTCAAGTTAGAAGCCAATGCCATAGCTAAGACCATCATTGACCAGAAAGTCATTATCCCACTCTCTTGGTTCATGATTTTGAAGAAAAACACTAAGTCCGATGAGGACTTTATGTTAAAAGGCAAACTAGGTAAATTCAAGAGAGATCTTGACGATTTTAATTTAGATCGTATTTTCAATTGGAAACAAAAACTGCCACAGTCCACCCACGACATTAAATCGTCGTGTCCTCCTCATCCCTGCTTCCCTTCCCCTCCCCCACCCCACATATCATCACATGTTTCTCACCCACATCCACCACCCCCTATCCAACCTCCCAATCACCCCCCTCCCCTAATGGGAATTCGTTTCCCTTACAAAAACTCTGTACATCTGTTGCCCAATACCCATGATCGTACGGTACGTAAAACTCCCATTACCACTAAAAACAAACATAAAACCAGTAATCTATTAACTGATCTCAACAGATTTTACAACAGACCATCACGTGCTACTAAAAGCACCAATGCTGCCACAACTGCTACACTGACTTCTTGTCAGATGTCAGACAACCAGCCAGGAGCCATACCTGGGATAGCTCATTTGAATAATGCTGCCGACCCACGTCATTCCAAAGTACCCAGTACTACCAATGATGATCATATGGAAGTACCGTCAGGTATTACCACTGATCTTCCTAAAACTACATACGTGTCCAGACCTAATCTTGGGGACACAACCAGCCATTCCACCACAGACTTGTTCTCCCCCACACTTCCCCTTTCCCACATCCCTCCCCTTTCCTCCCCTACCCCTTCCACACACATACCCCATGCCCCAGGTCCCTCCTCACCCACTGACCCTTCTTTTTTAGCTCATTGTCCTCCTCCAACCAACCGGAGAAAAAGAAAATTTACCGGAGAGGTTGTAGAGGAGGACGAACCAAGTCCAAAAAACAACCTACTCAAATTCCGCAAACTATGAAGATTTTTAATCTGTCTTCCTTAGAACTCTCCACTGCAGACACCAGTCTGCTATGCAGAGGACTCAATTTCGCTCCCATAAACAAGCCTAACCCCTTCCTCTTGTTTAAAGATCTCAACCGTTATATCCGTAATCTAACCCTTAAAAGGTTTTTTAATGCAAAACAAAATAAACCCGTAAAAGAAGATCCAGACCCACCTACATGTACTTCACCCCCAATGTTTTCGAATATGACGGTGATGTCATAGATGTCCTAGATTCCATCAGGGAAGAAGAGGACCTGCTTGATCTTTTCACACAACACATGGCCACCTCCCCGCCCATCATTCACTCCTCTTTTAAACCGAAGTCGGTTTTTTTCCCTGCCCAATCGAAAGGCCCTTTCCTAGAAAGCTTCTACAGAGTGGTATACGCTGACTTTGTGAAGCTTTGTCAATCATCCTCCACCATCCCTATTCATAAACACAATCTTACCGTCGCCGAAACTCGAGCACTAGATTCTCTCATTCAAAACACTAATGTAGTCATCAAAACAGCAGATAAAGGAGGAAGTATAGTGGTATTGGACAGAGCAGACTACATCAAAGAGGCCCATAGACTCCTCTCAGACCAAACCACATACATTAAACTCAAAAAAGACCCCACTAGCGAATTTGCTCTGGAGGCGAGCAATTTGGTCCAATCAGCTCTTAACAATGGAGTGATTAATAAAACGGAAGCTTCCTTCTTTCTGAAAAGCTTCTACCAGGTTCCCTATTTCTATTATTTGCCCAAAATCCACAAAAACACAACCACTCCCCCGGGAAGACCCATCGTGGCGGCGATGGACAGTGTCACCACGGGATTCAGCCAATATATTGATCAATTTTTACAGCCACTAGTTAAGGAATTACCGTCATATATCAGAGATGGTTCACATCTCCTAGAACTCCTAGCACCGTACAAGTGGGAATCCACCTACTTGTGGCTTTCATTGGATGTTACTTCACTCTACACCTCCATCCCCCACTCATTTGGTTTATTAGCTCTGGAATTCTTTCTTGCCCAGGACCCTCTTTTAAACCCCAGACAAGCTGCCTTCATCATGGAGGCTACCAATTTTTGTTTAACCCATAACTACTTTGATTTTAATGGTGAGTTCTTCCTGCAAGCACAGGGGACCGCCATGGGAGCAAATTTCGCCCCCTCCTATGCCAACCTGGCTATGGGTTACTGGGAGAAAAACTTTATATGGCACAATAACCCACACTCAGCAAACATCATTTTCTTTGGGCGCTATATAGATGATCTGATCGTGATCTGGGACGGCTCCCCAGATCAGATTACATCATTTGTGGACCACTGTAACCATAATCCCTATGGACTTGCCTTCACCCACACCTCCGACCCCACCCATCTAGCATATCTCGATTTGGAATTGGGTCACATGGACGATAGAATCATTGCTAAAAATTACACCAAGCCAACTGCTGGGAATTCCTTCTTACATTTTCACAGCTGCCACTATCCGAAGTGGACGAAAAATATACCTAAGGGACAGTTCTGCCGTCTCAGACAGAACTGTACCCTTGATAGCGATTATGCAGCCTCCAGCATTCCATTAAAACACAAATTCGCTGAAAAACAATACCCTAAAGAATTGGTTGATGCAGCTTGTGCATCCTATTCCAAGGGTAAACCAGCCAAAACAAATACTTGCCCAACTGATCACTCCACCAGATTTATCACGACCTTTCACTTCGAATATAAAAAAATGGAAAACATCATGAAAAAACATTGGGGGATTCTATTACAGGACCCCCTTCTCAAAACTCTTCTCCCTACAGTACCACGAATCACTTACCGCAAAGCACCTAACTTGAAAAGTAAAATTGCCCCAAGCAAATTCAAAACTACTGTGACCAACGACCATGCCACCACACTTATACCTTTGGTTGGCATGTATCGATGCAAAAAAACTCTATGCAAAACTTGTGCCTTTGTTAAACATGGACAAAAGTCATTTCTTTCCAAAGGTAAAACATACCAGATAGACCAATTCTACAATTGTTCTTCTGATTTTGTAATCTACGGCCTTATGTGCCCCTGTGGACTGATCTATGTCGGTAGAACAATCTGCCCCCTCAGACAGCGTTTCGGTCAACACCGGAGACTGATAGAGGGTGGCAAAGATATGCACAGTGTCCCACGACATTTTGCTAGTTTTCACCAAAAATCCACCACGGGCCTCACTGTATGGGTAATTGAACAAATCCCCAAGTCATATACTCCCGCCGAACGTTTCAAAAAGCTCTGTGCAAGGGAAACGTTCTGGATTTACAATCTCGACGTCCTCTCGCCTGGGGGCTTGAATGAGGGCATCGAGATTGCCACCATATTATAGATATACATTGCTTTTATTTGCTTATATATGGTATGTGTATATTCATTGCTTGTATTTTTATCATCCTTACCACAGGTTGTATACACACTAACATATCTATTATTGTGGGGGTGGCGGGTCCACGAGTAAGTATATTCCATCCCCCGCCCCCTCCCCTGCCCTCGTTCTTTCCCATTACCCCCCCCCCCCCCTTTCCTTCTCCATTCCTTTCTCCCCCCCCCTCCCCCCTCCTTTCCCTTCTTGCTTTTCCTTCCCGCCCCCCCCTTTTTTTCCCCCCTTTTTTTCCCCTCCCTTTGCCCCTTTCTCCTGGTTTTTCCCTTGCGGACTGTGTTACATCGCTAATTATTTTTACAGTGTGTACTGATATTTATGTTTATATAATTACCATCTCTTGTGTATTTTACATATATAAATTTCTTATTTTATATATATATATATATCTTTTATCTTGTACTGGTCTATGATCATTAATATTATCATTATTAATTTTTAGTACCATCCCAATTCTGAATTGATACACTTACATGTTCTTATATATGGTCCATATTAGTTGCATATGCACCAGGTTTTATTCTGCAGGTGGATGTATACTGGTTTTTAATCTAACAATTTTAATTTTTTAATTTTCATTTTCCAATTCTATGTATAACTATGCTTATATGTCTTCTATATATGTATGTACAGATACTCCATGCTTAAATTTTATCTACTTGTGCCCCACTTCCATGTGCATTATATCTAGTATTGCCAAACAGCTGCATTGTATCCGGATACTGTTTATCATTCTCAGTCCCGCCCCTTTCCCCTCCCTCCCAAAGACTACAAAAGGACTGCCATTACACCTGCCCCCTATGCTTGAAAAAGGAGTGCCGCTATTCCTGTCATCTATAGCGCGCAGACTCGGAAACGCGTCGCAGAGCTGTGACGTCACGGCACGGCGCCGCGCTGCGCTTGCTTTCCAGGCCTCGTTCTGGCTTCCTGTACGGCCGTCACCATCTCTCTCCACGGAGCCGTACGAGCCTCAAACGGCAGCGCGCCCGGCGATCGGCCTTGACGTCCCCCCACCCCCTCCCTGGAACCCACAGACCGTTGGTCTTTGTTATTTAACCTACTACCCACTCTGAAGTGCCATCTGGAGACCCGAGGGAACTCCCACCGTGTTCTGCCATCACCATCCATCCCTGCCAGGACTTGATGTGTGACCAGCACTGCACGGACTCGCTGAGACTTGTGGTCCTCCAATCTCTTCTCTACTCAGAGATGCACCGGAACGCAATACTACAGTCTTCCATGTGAGTGGATATTGTTTGTTGTAATAAATGATTATTTGATTTATACTCAGAGGCGCCCCTCTTCCTTGTTTTTATCTTCCTCAGCCTATTGGACCCTGCTTCTGGTCTTCTTGGTGGCAGCCCTGATAGACTTCTTCTTGTGTATATGTTTATATACACCTACAGTCACCTACCCTGCCATTGGACTATTTAGGATCTGTTATGTGAGATATACCTGCTTTGCGCCTTTTTACTTGTTTTTTTTTTTTTTTCCAGTCTGAGGTCCTGAGCACTCTGGAGAAGGTTTTCGTCCAGGATATCCCTGTACTTGGCCGCATTCATCTTTCCCTCGATTGCAACTAGGGATGAGCTTCGAGTTCGAGTCGAACTCATGTTCGACTCGAACATTGGCTGTTCGCAAGTTTGCCAAACAGCGAACAATTTGGGGTGTTCGCGGCAAATTCGAATGCCGAGGAACACCCTTTAGAAGTCTATGGGAGAAATCAAAAGTGCTAATTTTAAAGGCTTATATGCAAGTTATTGTCATAAAAAGTGTTTGGGGACCTGGGTCCTGCCCCAGGGGACATGGATCAATGCAAAAAAAAGTTTTAAAAACGGCCGTTTTTTCAGGAGCTGTGATTTTAATAATGCTTAAAGTCAAACAATAAAAGTGTAATATCCCTTTAAATTTCGTACCTGGGGGGTGTCTATAGTATGCCTGTAAAGGGGCGCATGTTTCCTGTGTTTAAAACAGTCTGACAGCAAAATGACATTTCGAAGGAAAAAAAGCCATTTAAAACCACCCGCGGCTATTGCATTGCCGACAATACACATAGAAGTTCATTGATAAAAACGGCATGGGAATTCCCCACAGGGCAACCGCTCCACACCCATGAGGGGAGGCTCCCGCTCTTCTCTTCATCTTCTTCTTCATCCTCTTCTTTCTTCTTCTCTTCTTCATTTTCTTCTCCGGGCCGCTCCTCGCCCATGCTGGCATGGAGGGAGTCTCCCGCTGTGTGACGGCATCTCCTCATCTGACGGTTCTTAAATAACGGGGGGCGGGGCCACCCGGTGACCCCGCCCCCTCTGACGCACGGGACATGACGGGACTTCCCTGTGGCATTCCCCGTGACGTCACAGGAAGTCCCTGTCAAGTCACTGTGCGTCAGAGGGGGGCGGGGTCACCGGGTGGCCCCGCCCCCCATTATTTAAGAGCCGTCAGACGAAGAGACGCCATCACACAGCGGGAGCCTCCCTCCATGCCAGCATGGGCGAGGAGCGGCCCGGAGAAGAAAATGAAGAAGAGAAGAAGAAAGAAGAGAAGAGGATGAAGAAGAAGATGAAGAGAAGAGCGGGAGCCTCCCCTCATGCCATGGGTGTGGAGCGGCCCGAGGAGAAGAAGATAGAAGACGCTGCGGAGGAGATGCTGGACGAGAACGCCGGAGGAAGAACCAGAGGAGCCAGAAGAACCAGAAGAAGATGAAGGAAGAAAGAAGAAGCATTAAAATAAAGGAATTGTCAAAAACTGTCTCTTGTCATTTTTAACATTTTTTAGTGAAATGGTAGGGGTAAGTACCCCCTTACCATTTCACACAGGGGGGGGTGGGATCTGGGGGTCCCCTTGTTAAAGGGGGCTTCCAGATTCCAATAAACCCCCCGCCCGTAGACCCCCACAACCACCGGCCAGGGTTGTGGGGATGAGGCCCTTGTCCTCATCAACATGGGGACAAGGTGTTTTGGGGGGCTACCCCAAAGCACCCTCCCAATGTTGAGGGCATGTGGCCTGGTACGGTTCAGGAGGGGGGGGGGCGCACTCTCGTCCCCCCCTCTTTTCCTGCGGCCTGCCAGGTTGCGTGCTCGGATAAGGGTCTGGTATGGAATTAAGGGGGTCTCCCACGTCGTTTTTTTTTTTTTAATTTTGGTTCGGGGTTGCCCTGTGGGGAATTCCCATGCCACTTTTATCAATGAACTTCTATGTGTATTGTCGGCAATGCAATAGCCGCGGGTAGTTTTAAATGTTTTTTTTTCCTTCGAAATGTCATTTTGCTGTCAGACTGTTCTAAACACAGGAAACATGCGCCCCTTTACAGGCATACTATAGACACCCCCAGGTACGAAATTTAAAGGGATATTACACTTTTATTGTTTGACTTTAAGCATTATTAAAATCACTGCTCCTGAAAAAACGGCCGTTTTTAAAACTTTTTTTTGCATTGATCCATGTCCCCTGGGGCAGGACCCAGGTCCCCAAACACTTTTTATGACACTAACTTGCATATAAGCCTTTAAAATTAGCACTTTTAAATATTAATGTTCGTGTCCCATAGACTTTAACGGTGTTCGCGTGTTCGAGCGAACTTTTTTCCTGTTCGCATGTTCTGGTGCGAACCGAACAGGGGGGTGTTTGGCTCATCCCTAATTGCAACCAGTCGTCCTGTCCCTGCAGCTGAAAAACACCCCCACAGCATGATGCTGCCACCACCATGCTTCACTGTTGGGACTGTATTGGACAGGTGATGAGCAGTTTATAAGATAAAACAATCAGCGCCACAAGTAAAAAATATTGTGATGTTTAAATAAGATAACCTAATAATAAACGTGCACAGCTGCTAAACATTCCAAGTGGTACACCACACTTATTTCAAAATGGATAGTAAATAAATAAATGTAGCGCTATGTGTAAAATTATAAATATAAAGTGCAAATCTCTAAAATAAATAAATCCTACATATAAATGAATAGTCCATAAAATGAAAAAATTAAGAAATAAAACATGAAAAACTCTTCTTGTGATCAGTGTATCCACACAATTCCACCACAGTGATTGTTCGTCCTCAAAAGGAGTGCACACCACCACCAGTAAAAATGCGCGCTCACCTCCCAGATGAGTCAAAACTCATATGCAGATTTCCCCACGAGCTCTTTGCTCTCACTTCCTCTTCCCAATCAATGGTGGGTTATCCAGATGGCTCTTTTCTTAATGGTAACTCAGCTCATTAATATCCAAAGAAGCGGATCATCTCCCAGCTTGGCTCAAGATTCCACGAGTTCAGGACATGTAAATAATAAGTATAGAGACCATAGTGTTCTCCATATACAAATTTATTCAAAGCCCCCAAAGAGACAAGTTGCACTTACAAGATAAAAACTTTTAAAATCACATATAAACCTCCAGAGTAGCACCGCCGTGTCCACATACACAGTGCCTGGCTGAACCTGACTATCAGCTCCTCCCTTCTAGACGTGTATCGGCCAATCACAATCACTGTGGTGGAATTGTGTGGATACACTGATCACAAGAAGAGATTTTCCTGTTTTATTTCTTCATTTTTTCATTTTATGGACTATTCATTTATTTGTAGGATTTATTTATTTTAGAGATTTGCACTTTATATTCATAATTTTACACATAGCGCTACATTTATTTATTTACTATCCAAGGTGCTGAGCAGTGCCTGGTTTTCTCCACACATACCGCTTAGAATTAAGGCCAAAAAGTTCTATCTTGGTCTCATCAAATCAGAGAATCTTATTTCTCACCATCTTGGAGTCCTTCAGGTGTTTTTTTTAGCAAACTCCATGCAGGCTTTCATGTGTCTTGCACTGAGGAGAGGCTTCTGTTGGGCCACTCTGTCATAAAGCCCCGACTGGTGGAGGGCTGCAGTGATGGTTGACTTTCTACAACTCTCTCCCATCTCCCGACTGCATCTCTGGAGCTCAGCCACAGTGATCTTTGGGTTCTTCTTTATCTCTCTAACCAAGGCTCTTCTCCCCGATAGCTCAGTTTGGCCGGACGGCCAGCTCTAGGAAGGGTTCTGGTCGTCCTAAACATCTTCCATTTAGGGATTATGGAGGCCACTGTGCTCTTAGGAACCTTAAGTGCAGCAGAATATTTTTTGTAACCTTGGCCAGATCTGTGCCTTGCCACAATTCTGTCTCTGAGCTCTTCAGGCAGTTCCTTTGACCTCATGATTTTCATTTGCTCTGACATGCACTGTGAGCTGTAAGGTCTTATATAGACAGGTGTGTGGCTTTCCTAATCAAGTCCAATCAGTATAATCAAACACAACTGGACTCAAATGAAGGTGTAGAACCATCTCAAGGATGATTAGAAGAAATGGACAGCACCTGAGTTAAATATATGAGTGTCACAGCAAAGGGTCTGAATGCTTAGGACCATGTGATATTTCAGTTTTTCTTTTTTAATAAATCTGCTGCTGAAAGGCGGTTCTACAAAGTACTGACTCAGGGGGGTTGAATACAAATGCACCCCACACTTTTCACATATTTATTTGTTAAAAATGTTGAAAACCATTTATCATTTTCCTTCCACTTCACAATTATGTACCACTTTGTGTTGGTCTATCACATAAAATCCCAATAAATTACATTTACGTTTTTGGCTGTAACAAAATGTGGAAAATTTCAAGGGGTATGAATACTTTTTCAAGGCACTCTATATGCTTGCTTTTGATCTCTACATATCCCCTGCATGATTGACCCTGAAACTTTTATAGGTTAAAGTAAACTTTTTAAATAAATAGTAACATACGCTAATAGGGGGCTTAAGTGTAAAATGTTTGCTCTCTCATCATTTTCTGTCTTGGTAATAATAGTCACAAGGACAAACAGAGGGGGAAACAATAAAAACTTAACAATGGTTCTAATTCCAGTGAAATTATGAGACATGACCAGCACTCCATTGCAAACATATACACTATGTAATTAGTACAATGTCACATCAGTGCAATTGCATTAACCCCTTCCCGCTACCACCTCCCAAGAGGATTGAAATGCCGTGCAGTGGGCATTCTGATCGTGTGACCGCTGTGATTGGCTGCTACAGCGGTCACATGATCGGAAAGCTCCCGGTAGCAAGTATACATTGGGAGCTGGGACGGAGCACAGTAACGTGTCTACATGGGACTACATATATATATATATGGCTGTGCAGCCTTAAAGCCCACCCACCTAGAGGCCATGTATATGCATACGGCCGGGGGGGGGTTAATAAATGAGACAGAAAATGACGGCAGATCCTACATTTTCCACTTGTCACCAGAACAGGAATAAAGGGTAAATCCAATTGGGGACACCTGTGTCGGTAACAAATGTCTTAGAAGAGAATACCCTTGACATTTGTAGGACTTAAGCCCAGTATCTTGATCACACCTTTTATCCCCAAAACTTGGCCCCTCCAAATCCTTCACAAATGACCTGACCAGGTTTTGGAGTTAATGGCCTTGACGGCCTTTTTATTACAAATTATAAAATTAAATAAATAACATCTTCATAAATAACCATTAAACTTTAAATATACTTTTAGTGTCATAAAGGGAAACAACATACCACTGATCACTGCGAATAACTGCTTTTGAACTTTAGGCCTCCAGTCGGAAACCCCTGACTCGGAGGCGGTACCCAACCTTCACAGTGACCTACCCTTTTTTAACCCTTCCAGGTTAACCCCTCGTAACCTGAAAGTACCAGAAACAATCCCCAGCCCAATGGATGGGTACCCGAAACAACCCCCATCCTTTTATGGATGGGTACCTGAAACAACCCCCATCCTTTCATGGATGGGTACCCGAAACAACCCCCATCCTTTCATGGATGGGTACCAGAAACAACCCCCATCCTTTCATGGATGGGTACCAGCAACAACCCCCATCCTTTCATGGATGGGTACCAGCAACAACCCCCATCCTTTCATGGATGGGTACCAGCAACAACCCCCATCCTTTCATGGATGGGTACCAGCAACAACCCCCATCCTTTCATGGATGGGTACCAGCAACAACCCCATCCCATGGATGGGTACCACATGTTCCCTACATGTAACCTCTATCTTCTCCTTCTCCAGCGACCCAACACTGCCTGGTCATCCTGACCTGTCCCTTACCCCCTTTTTAACCAACTCAGGGCGGGTGGGTGGGAATCGCTTCCTCCTCCGTTCTTCGACTGATGTCACTTCCCCTTCTCTTTTCCTCTCTTCTTCTCAGAGCACCGCCTTCTCCCAGACCCATCCCTTTTTCTTAAAGGGGAAACACCGTTCTTAAAATGGCAACTGTGCTGTCCAGCACTGTCATGCCGTCCCTGCGCCCATTTCTCTTCTGTCTTTTGCTCCGGGACTCTCTTGACATTTGTAGGACTTAAGCCCAGTATCTTGATCACACCTTTTATCCCCAAAACTTGGCCCCTCCAAATCCTTCACAAATGACCTGACCAGGTTTTGGAGTTAATGGCCTTGACGGCCTTTTTATTACAAATTATAAAATTAAATAAATAACATCTTCATAAATAACCATTAAACTTTAAATATACTTTTAGTGTCATAAAGGGAAACAACATACCACTGATCACTGCGAATAACTGCTTTTGAACTTTAGGCCTCCAGTCGGAAACCCCTGACTCGGAGGCGGTACCCAACCTTCACAGTGACCTACCCTTTTTTAACCCTTCCAGGTTAACCCCTCGTAACCTGAAAGTACCAGAAACAATCCCCAGCCCAATGGATGGGTACCCGAAACAACCCCCATCCTTTTATGGATGGGTACCTGAAACAACCCCCATCCTTTCATGGATGGGTACCCGAAACAACCCCCATCCTTTCATGGATGGGTACCAGAAACAACCCCCATCCTTTCATGGATGGGTACCAGCAACAACCCCCATCCTTTCATGGATGGGTACCAGCAACAACCCCCATCCTTTCATGGATGGGTACCAGCAACAACCCCCATCCTTTCATGGATGGGTACCAGCAACAACCCCCATCCTTTCATGGATGGGTACCAGCAACAACCCCATCCCATGGATGGGTACCACATGTTCCCTACATGTAACCTCTATCTTCTCCTTCTCCAGCGACCCAACACTGCCACAGCACGGAAGGGGTAACCCCTTACCCTTGCGTGCACCCCCACACCCTCAGCCCTCGCTGTATGCCTACCTGAAGGTCCAGTGCGCACAAAACCATCCCCACATCATTCAGATGTACCACATCATTCAGATGTACCACCTCACTATGCAGATACCTCCATGTATCCACCTCCAGTTCTCTGTGGCGTATGGTCAACCCTGTTTTAGCTGAAAACCTGTTTACCTCCTTATACGGGCCTTGTACACCTTCTCAACTGACCGTGCCCACTGCCATAACATCCTGCCCACCATAGCAGACCGTACTATAACCATACCTGGGTAAGCCACTCATAAACCTAAATTCACATGTTTACGTCACGAGTAAAGTCCCTCAAAGATATGGCTCCCACGCCGTTTTTTCCCACATGTAACATCAAAAACCGCCAGGGCCCCGTTCGAACGGGGGAACCTGGGTACTTCCCCCAACACCCTGTTCACCCACATGCCTGAGACCCAGATGCACCTGTCCCGAGCCTCCAGCTTGAGGATACATGACTGCCTACCGTTCGGCCGAACCACCGCTCTCCTGACAACCCAAATAAACTTAGAAATGACCAAGTATACCAACTAGTCCCACCTCGCGACCTGTGAACAAAATTAAATGACAGCCCACACCACCTAAAATATCAATCACCAATACATTATAGCCACCGCCCAAAATCCTGTGAGACATATTACCGCGTCAGCTGTGACCCAATGCACCACTTACATCTATCCGAGTCCCACCTACCAATGCGCCAAAATGCGTCCTGTCTCAGACCTGCCCTGGACGCCACGTGTCTGCCCCCATACGAAAGGAATGAGCAGAGAAAACTTTCCAGAACATACCCAGCTGCTAACCTTTCTAACCCCAATACACCCTGTAACTTTGATAAGGAAGCACTTGTCCTCATGTAATAAAATAGGAAACCACGACCCCCCAGGCCGCATGTCCCAACCAAGAAGGCTAGTGCAAATGCTGCCCGCAATAAAGCCCATGCATAAAGAGAGCTGTAGATCTTTTCAAAACTAGAATACAAAGCCTGGAACCTCTCCAAGGAGACCTGGCGCCTCCCAACCCTCTTCATTGTGTCCATCCGGTACACTTACAACTTCTGCTTTCCCAAAACTCTTTGGTATGGTACCATCGCCTTTGTCACTTAACAGAAAGGCCAAAACGAGCCAGCTTGTAGTAAAAGGCAGCCGCCGAGATACCCCATTCTGATACCACATTAATAAAATAGAGCTGCACGGACTACCCATTCCTATTAAGCAAACAAACCCTTCCTGCCATGCCTTTTGAGTAGGCGTGCCAAGTCGCCTTACTGACAAATTGCTTGAAACTCTTTGCTGCAGTCCCCAAGTAAAACCCGCTTCTGATGCTAAACTCCCAGACCCTGTGACACTGAAAACGCGACAAAGCATCAACAAAGTGTTAACAATACCTGATAAGTGTACAGCGAAGATGAATGCATCCCTCGTAAGCAGCGCAGCCCCAATGGCGCAATACCCTGACCACCAGCACGGATGCCGCATTCAGTCGACTAACCACCTGTACCACCCCCAGATAGTCGCCAATTACAACAGACCCTGTGGTTGCAGAAGGATTCCACCCCATGTGTTCAAGGCTACTACAAATTTCAACAATTGCACAAGAAGCCAGGTTCTGCAGCACCCGGCCCCAAGACAAGCTGGGTGCCACTGAGCTGCGCTCAATAGTCCCCTGAAACAATGCACCAACCCCGTGTAGCCTGTAGAATGCGTGAATAGTTACAAGTCACAATCGCTGATGGGACACGACATCCCAAAGCACGCCCGCTGAACTATTCTAGCAAATACTGCAACACCTGCAAGTACCATTGTACCCCTTATCAAGACCCACAAAATGAGTGTGACCCCGTAATCCCGCAGTTGCTACCAACAGCCGAAGGCAAATTGAACCATACCCATGGTAATTATGTGGCAAGCAATCATTCAATTTCCCCAGCCATATTGTAGTTGACGTAATTATACCTTGCGTACTCTAAACGTCCCTTCACCTCGTCTTTTAGCCTCTCAATCTATGTCTCTGACAGCACAATTCCATCCCAAGAGAATCCGTTTCAATTCCCAGAAATGTAATGTATGCCGTGGGACCCTATTTTTTTCTGGAGCTAAAGGTACTACCGAAACGTTCCGCCAGACGTTGTAACGTCCCAACAGGACGGCACCAACATTGGAACCGGCAGGGCACACACGTCCAAACCCATCCCGGTAATGCATAACCGAGTCAATACCCGAAACATTCCGGACTGCCCCTAAGAGGAAGCTGAATGTTTAAACGAAGGCCCACTTGATGGGGCAACCCATCAGCGGTCAATGATCTACATCTATGCCCCATTGTGTGCAGCCATCAGCCAAAAGCTGCCTGGGTGCCCAGCAATATCCAGAAAGCCAACCCAATGTCTGATTCAGCCATGAATGACCCCCATGAAGCCTAAAATAAATTCCTTCCCCAGTTTCAAAAAACCACTGCTGGATGTAGCAGGGCCGCCCGAAAATCTCGGCCGTGGGTGGCACCGTCATCAATTAACCAGTTATCCTACAACCGTTATTGAAAAACCGGACCCTTACATTATGAGCCGCTGCTCAGAAGGGTATCCACTGAGTACAGAAAGCATCCTTTCCAAACGCACCGGCGTAGTCCCTCTTACTCCCCAGACCCTCCTGCACGTACTTTTTCTCTCATAACCCTTGGACAGTGAATGGGATCCTGCTCCGCCTGAACACATTTGTTCGACTCGACAGTTTGTCCCCACTTTTTTACTTGCCTGAAAAAACTTACTAGGAGCCCCGCGACGCTGTAATTAGCTTCATCCTCCGGCTGATGTCGTTAAGAGACCAGCGTAGGGACGGTCGGACGGCAATCCGGACCGTGAGTCCTGTGTGCATCACTAATGGCCTGCCAATAAACGAACCGAGCCGAACTTTGTTCGGGGGTCTTTTTCCCCTATCACGCTCTCCCATATGGTAAACGCCTGTAGTCAAGTGGCAAAGGTAAGAGGAATCAACCAATATCTTCGTTGTTCCTAGTCCTCCTTCTTGCTTTCTTCTAGTTTCAACCTGGCCAGGTTGAGCTCCTCCGAAGGCGATAACGTGAATATCTCTACTCCTCCACCTTTCCAAATTTTCTATTATTTCTATCTGCACTTAGGGACCCCGGGGGGCCCTGCAAACAAATGTATACTTCACTTTTCGCGGAATCCGACCTAATCCCCTTTTCCGTCCTGTTCATCCCGGCTATCCGGAGCCCATGCGATAAAACCGGGGGACTAACCTACCCCGTAGCTGTCCCTATTGCTGTCACAGCATTATCACCTGTAATCCCTGGGGGGGGGGGGGGGGGCGGCGGGGGGGGGGGCGACCACTTCCTGTGCCTGGCTCCAAGCGCTGCACCCACCCCTTGACCCAACCGCCAACTCACCTAGCCCCCCCCCCCCCGGTTCCTGTACGGAGTCCTGTCTCATTTTGGCGGTACGGGAGTAAACCTGTCCCCCCGGCTCCTGCAAATTACCCTTAACCTGATGGCCCCGGTCTACCACCCTGCCCCAATAGACTATGCATTATAGTAGAAATAAAAGTAAAGATTCACTCACCAGGCTGCCCAGGCCAGGGCCCACCAGCCGTCACTGCGGGAACCACCGTCGCTGGATGTCCTTGTTCATCGCCACCCTCCGACCCGGATCGCTCACCTTCAGATCTGTTGCTGTCCATTTTCAACCGACCGACAGCTGGCTGCATCCCGATGGACCCGCTCCATTTGCCGTGGGTCTGTGGCGCTGTTCTCGCCCAACTCTCCGACCCGTCATGCCATACCCCGCTCGTTGTCCCTCGTGACGGGCTCCTACGCCTATTGCTGGGCTGGGTCCTCATCTCCCTACCTCCGTCGGCACACCCCCACCACCCTGTGCTCCTCGTGGACCCTCTACCAGGCGGCGTGGGGGTGTGGGCTATGCTGGCTGTCTGGCCCCCATCTAGAAGTTCGGTGTTCCCTCGCTGGGCCGCCTGGCTGCACCGATCTCCCCCGCAGCCCTGGCCGCCTGCACTGTGCATCCGTGACAAGCCATGGGAGAAGAGCCGTGCTCTGTACTGGGCTCCCCCCCCACGTGCCGCATCCTGTCTGCCGGGTCCCCCTCTACTCCATGCATGTGGTCCTCTGTCTCCACTGTGCTCTGGGGGCCGGGGGTTCACTCCCCTCTGCTTCTTTGCTGTCTCATATTGGGAGCCTGCAGAGCCTGCAGCCGAGCTGTACCTTACCAGCGGCCGTGACCGCCGCGCACGAGGTGCCGCCGCACCCCCCGTCTTTCCGCGCTCTGCTGTCAGCTGCCACCCCCGACATCTGGGCTCTCAGCCAGGCTGCACCTAGTGCGGCAACCGCCGCTCTAAACTGTTGTCGCAGCCCACCATCGCCGCCATGCTGCCTCTGAAATGCTGGGAATAGGAGCGGTGAGGGTGAGGCGTCTAATCGCTTCCTCCTCCGTTCTTCGACTGATGTCACTTCCCCTTCTCTTTTCCTCTCTTCTTCTCAGAGCACCGCCTTCTCCCAGACCCATCCCTTTTTCTTAAAGGGGAAACACCGTTCTTAAAATGGCAACTGTGCTGTCCAGCACTGTCATGCCGTCCCTGCGCCCATTTCTCTTCTGTCTTTTGCTCCGGGACTCTCTTTATGTTGTAGAAATTGTGTCCTAGTTCCTGTTGCATCTCTGGGACAGGAAGTGAACTGAAATTTGCCCAATGGGATACAGATGACAGAATATCCTATCCTTATCCACAACAAAAATAAGTTTGGGCTATACATACCCTTTAATTATTATAATAACTTACAAATTACTGTATCTTTCTAAACTTTTGTGCAAAAAATAATTAAGAGAAAAATAAATGTTTTGGCTCTTTCACATGGATGACTGGGAGCAGTAAAAACAGGTGGATGAGTTGATGTTTTACCTCTCACCAGCCGCCCACCTGAATTATAACATTACAGCCTAACAGGGTTGTGTACAAACCACGGCTGCGATGCTTTGCTTCTTGGCCCGTGGAATTTTTAGCTCAGGCTGCAGAGTTTGACAGGCGACACTGCGTGTCAAGCTTGTCCATTGAGATCAATGGGGTCCCACCGCAACCGTGAGCCAAACACTTGGCTCACAGTCACAGTCACAGTTATGTAAAATTGCCATTAAGGAATTAAGAAAGAATAATAAAAAAAAGGCATCAGGAAGTGGCAATAGCATCTCCTCAAGGCCTGTCAGCCAGTGCTATACCACCCTCTGAAGAGTGATCTACTATGAATTGCTTTTCAGAGGGCAGTAAGCACTGTTGCCTGTCTAAAAGAGATTTCTATGTTTTAACGTGGTAGCATCATAATTCAGATGCTTACCTATCATTGCCCCCCCCCCCCCCCTCCCTCCTTTGCTTACCTATCATTGGCCTGGGAATCGAGTTTATATTGTCTGTAGCACTCTGTAATGTTCCTCTCCTCCCAGATCTGTACTGCAGTTTTATATACATGTGGGAATGGGAAGCATTCAAAGTAATGTCTGACCCTCCGCTGGTTTTATAGAACAGACAGGACACAGATCTTCTTGTCACATCTGACAGTTGGAATCCTCAGAGATCTCAGCATCTCCCACATGGCACAATTATAATTCCTCGCTGTCAGCTATGCATGGAAACCAAATCATTATTTCATTAGGAGAGGAGTGAGTCCTTGTTCTAATACTCACATATTAATCTTAGATTTAGGGGTGAGGATCAGATTTGTCAAATCTTTTTGACTTAAAAGTTTCAATAACCTATAATGCAGCGTATTGCCTTTTCCCCGGGTCATCTGAGGTACAAGAAGCAATAATTTAAAGGGATGGATAACTCAGCCCACTTTCTATAAAATTTGGGCCCACAGCAGCCATATTGTCAGTGAGACCTGGCAATTCTGTGTAAGGAGAATTTTTTTTAAACTTTGAAATTGGTTCATGTCCAACATGGCAGTGCCCAGCTACCCATGCCTTTTATTGACAATAGCTGGCCTATTATCCCTAGCTAATAGCGGTGGTGTAGGTTGGGGGTGAACCAGGGTGACCGCCCCAAGAGCATAATTTAGAGGGGCACTGTTCCGAGTGTGCTGGGTCCCAGGGCCACCTTTAATGTGGGGCAAAAGCCCCTTGTCATTGAGAGTCCAGGTCCGGTGGTGATAGACACGCAGCTGCAAACAGCGGCATCCTTAGGGTGCGGGCATCTATGTCTCCACACGGCGAGTGAGCGGGTGGCCCCACAGACAAGAGTAGATAGGTCTGAGAGCCTGGGAGGGAGAAGAGCTCCACGCCTCCTTGACCCCTGAAGAGGCGAGCAGCAGCAGGCGCAGCATCCCCGACACCTCCCAGAGCCTGGACTAATTCATCCCAAAGGTGTTCTATCGGTTGAGGTCAGGACCTTGCTTTGTGCACTGGTCCAAATCATTTGGTGGAGAGGGTATTATGGTGTGGGGTTGTTTTTGGGCTTGGTCCCATAGCTCCAGTGAAGGAAACTCTTAAGGGGTCAGCACACCAAGACATTTTGGACAATTTCATGCTCCCAACTTTGTGGCAACAGTTTTGGGATGGCCCCTTCCTGTTCCAACATGACTACACACCAGTGCACAAAGCAAGTTCCATAAAGACTTGGATGAGCGAGTTTGGAGTGAAGGAACTTGACTGGCCTGCACAGACCTCAACCTAATAGAACACCTTTGGGATGAATTAGAGTGGTGACTGCGAGACAGGCCTTCTCCTTGAACATCATTGCCTGACCTTACAAACGCGCTTCTGGACGAATGGTCAAACATTCCCATAGACACACTCCTAAACCTTGTGGACAGCCTTCCCAGAAGTGCTGAAGCTGTTATAGCTGTAAAGGGTGGGCCAACTCAATAATGAACCCTACGGACTAAGACTGGGATGACATTAAATTTCATGTGCATGTAAAGGCAGGCGTCCCAATACTTTTGGTAATATAGTGTAGCTTCCACATTGGACAATTTCTCCTGTATTCCTCTTCTGGGGAAAATTCTGAATTTGGCATATATTGCAACTTACAAGTCAGAATTGTACATAACACTGCAACCTAGACACATGGGACATGCTTTATAAGTGTGCATTTATTTTTTTTATTTCATCTTGCTGGAACTTGTTTGAAGGGATCATTTTGAGCTTAAGGTTAGTTTAGTTCTAGCATAAGGGTTAGGAATTCATATAGGATGCTATTACCCAGATAGAAGAGATAGAATTTGCCTTTAATTAAGCAAATTAGGTGGTCACCTAAGGCCTTGTAATCACAGGGGCATTGCGGCCGCCTAATTTGCCAAATGCACTGCCCTTTGAGCCCCTTGTTGTCATGGAGAGTTTGGTGGCAGCAAACAGTGGCGTCATCATGATGTGGGCGCCGGGCGGCCCCGCAGACGGAGGACACGGGGAAGGTGGACAGTGAGGGCCGCTAGGCCTGTGAGAGCCAGGGAGGGAAAATAGCTCCACCGCCTCCCCGACCCTGAAGATTTTAGCAGCAGGTGGCGCAGCATCCCAGGCGCATCACAGAACCTGGACTCCTACAACCTCCTCTCCGCCCCAAAATAAACAGTGAGGCCCAGAGGACAGGCTGACTGGGGGCCTTGAAGACGAGGATGGGCAGGAGGCTGCCAGGGAGTCACTGGAAGGAGCAGAGCACCTCCGATCAAGAAGGAGACTGGGCACTGCCTTTGCAGATAGGGACAGGGCTAGGGGTCTCTCTCAGCCCTTTTCCCTCTGTCTCTCCCACCCTCCTCTTTCTCTCTGAGCCCCCCTCTCTCTCACCGCCTTTCTCAGTCCTCCTCTCTCTCTCTCAACCACTCTCTCTCACCCTCCCTCCCTCTCTCAGCCCCCCCTTTCTCACCTCCCCTCTCTCACCCCACCCTCTCAGCCCCCCTCTCTCCCTCCCCCTCACTCTCTCACCCCCTTTCCCTCTCTCTAACCCCTTTCCCTCTCTCTCTCACTCCCCCCTCTCTCTCAGCCACCTCTCTCTCTCTGCCCTCCTTCTCTCACCCCCTCTTTCAGTGCCCCTCTCTTTCTCACCTCCCCACTCTCACCTCTCCCTCTCAGCCCCCCAGTCTCTCTCCCCTCTCACTCTCCCTCCTCCCTCACTCACTCTCCCCCTCACTATCTCACCCCCTTTCCCTTTGTCCCTCTCCCCCTTCCTCTCTTTCTCTCTCAGCCCCCCTCTCTCTATCTCACCTCTCCTCTCTCTATATCACTTCCCCTCTCTCACCCCCTTCTCTTAGCCCCCTCTCTCACTTCCCCTCTCTCTCTCTTACCCCTTTCCCCCTCTCTCTCTCACCCCCTTCCCTCTCTCTCTCTTACTGCCCTCTCTCTTCCTCCCACCATGTTCTCTCTCTCCACCCCCTCTCTCTCAGCCTCCTTTTTCTTTCAGCCCTTCCTCTCTCTCAGCCCCCTCTCTATCTCACCTCCCCTCTCTTTCCCACCACCCCTCTCTCAGCCCTCTCTCTTACTCCCCCCTCTCATTCAGCCCCTTTCCTTCTCTCTCACCCCATTTTCCTCTCTCTCAGCCCCCACTCTCTCTCTCTCACCTCTCCCTCTCAGCCACTCTCTCTCTCACTCTCTTTTCTCTCTCATCCCCTCTCTCTCAGCCTCTTCTCTCTGTCAGCCCCCCTCTCTGTCAGCCCCTTCTCTCTATCTGTGTACGCTTTTTCAGCTCATGTTTTAATACATCAAATGTCTTTGTGGTTTTTTTTTGCAACATTTTTTACTATAATAAAACATTTTTGATATAAAGAGTTATCTTCTTCAATCCTGTGTCTTGCTAGCATTAAAACCCCATGGGGTAATTTTTACTATTTCCTTCTCTCTATCTAACCTCCCCTCTCTCTATCTTACCTCCCCTCTCTCAAACCCCTTCTCTCAGCCCTCCCCTCTCTCTCTCAGCCCCCCACTCTCTCTCATCCCCTTTCCTTTTTTCTCTCACCCCTCTCTCTATCTCTCTCTCACTCACCCCCTCTCTTTTACTCCCCCTCTCTCTTATTTCCCCCTCCCACTCACCTCCTTTCCCTCTCTCAGCCTCCCTCTCTTTGTCTCACCTCCCTTCTCTCAACCCTCCCTCTCAGCCCCCTCTCTCTCTCTGACCCCCCCTCAAACCCCTTCCCCCTCTCTCTCTCAGACCGTCTCTCTCACTCCCCCTCTCTCTCACCCCCTTTCTTTCTCTCTCTCCCTCCCCTCTCAGCCCCCCATCTCTCTCACCCCCTCTCTCTCACTACCCCCTCTCACTGCCAGTCACATACCTGGTGGGTAGAGCCTGGTCTATGCAGAGGAAGGCCTCTCTTACACCTCTTACTCTGGCCCCTATTCAGTATTTCAAGAGCGGATGCAGGTAACAGGGAATAAGACAATCACAGCACGCTGTAGATGAGACAGTCCGGTGCATATTGGTTCGCTTGTTCTTCCAGAGATTTGGGGAACAGGGATTTGTCTGCTGCTATTATTCTGTCTTCTGACAGATTTCACTCCCCCCTCTTTCTTTCACTCCCTCTCTCTTCCTCTCACCCCTCTCTCTTTCTCTCACTCCAACCTCTCTCTCTCACACCCCCCCTCTCTCTCTCTCTCTCTCTCTCTCACCCCTCTCTCTCCCCTTTCACTCTCTCAACCCCTTTCCTCTCTCACCTCCTTTTCCTCTCTCTCTCACCCCCCCTCTCTCAGCCCCCACTCTCTCTCTCACCTCTCCCTCGCAGCCCCCCTCTTTCTTTCCCCCTCACTCTTCTCCTCCCTCCCTCTCTCTCACCCTTCTATCTCTCTCACCCTCTTTCCCTCTCAGCCCCAATCTCTCTCTCTCTCACCCACCCTCTCACCCCTCACCCCATTTGCCTCTCTCTCTCTTACCCTCACCCCGTCTCTCTTTCTTGTGAACTGGATTAGTTAACTCCTGGAGGTGATAAAAGGGTTAATTCATTAACAATTTCGTTAGTCAGTAAAGCACAGCAAGAAGGGGTTAATGTTCTGACACTGGTCACTGGTGCATTAGTGACTGGTGACAGTTATTTAACCCCTTTGTGCTGCATTAGTGCCATCAGTGTTAATTAACAACTTTATGAAGGGGTTAAAAAACACTGCAAGTGGCCCCTAATGCAGCACAAATTGGTTAATTAACTCCACCAATGCCATCCAATGGGGAGGGATTTGAGGGACAAGGGACCTTAATGCTGCTGTGCAACGTTAAGAGCCTGTCTCCCTTAACCATTTGCCCACTGGGCCCTTATACCCCTTTCCTAACCAGGCCAATTTTCAGCTTTCAGTGCTCTCATATTTTGAATGACAATTACTCAGCCATGCAATACTGTAGCCATAATACATTTTTGTCCTTTTTTGCGCTATAAATTAAAAAAGACCGAAAGTTTTGTAAAAAAATGCATTTTTCTTTGTTTCTGTTATAAAATTTTGCAAATTTGTAATTTTTCTTCATACATTTTTCCCAAAATTTATACTGCTACATATCTTTGGTAAAAATACCCCAAATAAGTGTATATTATTTGGTCTTTGTGAAAATTCTGCCCTGTGCACACGATAGGATTTTCCGACAATCACACAAATCTTGTCACACAAATCTTGTCGGAAATTCCGAACGTCAAGAACACGGTGAGGCACAACACGTAAGACGAGCCGAGAAAAGTTCAACAGCAAGTGCAGCTCTTCTGCTTGATTCCAAGCATGCATGGAACTTTGTGCGTCGGAATTGTGTACACACGTTCGGAATTTCTGACAACGGATTTTGTTGTCGGAAAATTTTAGAACCAGCTCTCAAATTTTGTGTGACGGAAATTCTGATGGAAAATGTCCGATGGAGCCTACACATGGTCGGAATTTCCGACAACAAGCTCCCATAGAACATTTTCCGTCTGAAAATCCTATCGTGTGTACGGGGCATTCGAGTCTACAAGCTATGGTACCAATCATTGAAAATTGATCACATCTGATGTACTGACGGCCTATCTCATTTCTTGAGACACTAACAAGCCAGCACAGTACAAATACCCCCCAAATGACCCCTTTTTGGAAAATAGACAACCCAAGCTATTTAGTAAGAGACATGGTGAGTTATTTGAAGTTGTAACTGTTTCCCACAATTCTTTGCAAAATTAAAAAAAATATATATTTTTTTTCACAAACTTGTCATATTAATGGGTTATTTCTCTCACATGACATACTTACAATTACACCCCAAAACATATTCTGCTACTCCTCCTGAATATGGTGATACCACATGTGAGACCTTTTTACAGCCTGGCCACATACAGAGGCCCAACATGCAGGAAGCACCGTCAGATGTTCTAGGGACATAAATTACACATTTAATTTCTTCACTACCTATTATACTTTTGAAGGAACTGGAGCACCAGGGCAATAGAAAATAGAAACAAACACCCCAACACATAATCTAGGAGGCATAATGAGTCTTTTGAACATGTCATTTTTCCTCACAAGTTTTTGGAAAATGTGAAAAGAAAATGAAAACTATTTTTTTTACACAAAGTGGTCAATTTATGAGATATTTCTAACACATAGCATGCACATAGCAAAAATTATACCAAAAAATGCATTCTGCTGCTCCTCCTGAATATGGCGATACCACATGTGTGAGACTTTTACACAGCCTGGCCACATACAGAGGCCCAACATGCAGGGAGCACCCTCAGGTGTTCTAGGGACATAAAATACACTTCTAATTTAATAACTACTTATCACACTTTTGTGAGCTACTGTAGGGCACTGATGAGTACTGATGTGGCACGGATGTGGCATGGATGAGGCATGGATGGGCATGGATGGGCACGAATGAGGCATGGATGTGGCACGGTTGAGCACTGATGTGGCACAGATGAGCACTGATGTGACATTGATGAGGCATGGGTGGACACAGATGAGGCATGGATGAGCACTGATGTGGCATATATGAGGCATGGATGGGCATGGGTGAGCACTGATGTGGCATGGATGAGGCATGGATGTGGAATGGATGAGGCAAGGATAATCACTGATGTGGCATGGATGTGGCACGGATGAGCAGTGATGTGGCATGGATGAGCACTGATGTGGCATGGATGTGGCACGATTGTGCACTGATGTGGCACAGATAAGGCATCGATGAGCACTGATGTAGCATGGATAAGGCATGAATAGACACTGATAAGGCACACATGAGCTCTGATGTGGCATGGATGGGCATGGATCAGCACGGATGTTGCTAGGATGAGGCACGGATGTGGCATGGATCAGCACGGATTTGGAATAGATTAGGCACGGATGAGGCATGTATAGGCACGGATGAGGCATGGATGGGCACAGACGTGGCCTGGATCAGGCACGAATGGACACAGGTGAGGCACAGATAAGGCATGGATGAGTACTGATGTGGCATGGATGAGCACGTATGAGGCATGGATGGACACAAATGAGGCATGGATGGGCACGAATTAAGCATGGATGGGCTGGAATGAGGCATGGATGGGCACTAATGAGGCATGGAAGGGCACGAATGAGGCATGGTTGGGCTGGAATGAGACATGGATGGGCACTAATGAGGCATCATTGGGCATGGATCAGCGCTGTGGGCATTTAGATCCAACCCACTTGCGCTGCTGCATTGGCTCCCTCCTCTCCTCACATGCTGTACCCATCGGTGTGAGGAGAGAGCTAAACCGGACACGTGTCGGTTTGTTGGCAAGTGATGGCTCCGTCATTGGATGAAACAATCATGTGGTAAAGGGCTGCTGTCATTGGCTTTTAACCCCAATCCATGATGCGCTGGGTCCGGAGGACCCGGCAAGCACGGACACTTCTAGATGCGTGCCCCAGGAGGTGCGTGGGAAGCGCGAGTTCAGGAGGACGTCCATGTATGCCCTCCCAGAACTTGCCGACCGCACTGTAGCTGTCATTCAGCAGTGGCCCGGTCGAAAAGTGGTTAAGCGAGCCTTGCAGAATTATTTTTCCCATTATGGGCGTGAGTGGGGACGCATGTCTAAGTTTTGCCTAAGGCCTCACCAAGCCTAGAGCTCCCTCTGCCAGATAGCAAGGATAACTTGCCACAAATTTGTGGCAGTGTTGAATTATAAGTCTTGTTAACTTGCTGCTCATTTTCACTGGCAAGTTGTACACTTACAGAGCACTTGAAGCACAAGTTCTAATTGACACTTTTCCACTTTGAAGCAAATTTGTGTGGCAAGCCTCCAGTAACAGAAAAGTTGCAATGGTGAGTCTACAGCAAGAGCTCTGCAGGTCACAGTGACTCCTTTGGTAGGATCACTATTCCACAACATAACTGAACCTGAACTTGCAGCAGTCTTGCAGAATGTTTGCAAAGAAAGTTGATCTGGAGTCACTCAATGCGGACTTGCTGCAATTGTGCAACAAACTTGTGAAGCCTGGCAAGTCTAGCAATAGCTTAGCAAGTCATTTACAAGATTGCAGCTCAATTGCTTGCTATCTGGGTAGTGTGGCCTTAGAGAAAGAAAATAGTCCTTTATATTTGCAGCATTGGTAAATTCACACTCATATAATCTTGAGATCCCAGTGCTAGAAAAATATGTAGCGCAGTCCTGTGCATTAGCATACTCATTAGCAGGGCTTTTTTCTCAAACACTAGGTGCTGGAACTCAACCACGACCCCCCAAAAACCCTCCACCCACAAACACCCTCCAAATCACATTAAATAGTGGGTGTGGTCAGTAAAATTTCACGAACAGTAGGAGGGTCTTAAAGGGGCATTAAATACCAGGGTTGCATTACATACAGAGTGCAGAGTTCAGGTGGGTTACACACAGAGTGCAGAGCTGTCACTTGTAAACACAGAAACAGGACTTCCAAGTGATTGTGGTGAGTAGGCCCCCCTAAGGGTCTGAGCCCTGGGCGGTGGAACTGAGTTCCACCAAGTTCCCCCTGAAAAAAAGCCCTGCTCATTAGTATGTTTTTACTCAGCCCACTGCATGGAGTCTTTAGAAATAAGTGTGGATACCCTTTATGCCACCAAAAGGCCCCCATATCCATTATTTTATATCATGATAATTAAAACTAAAATTTAATTTATCAGGAAGTCAGATTTACATGCAACAGCACCTTGTCTATATGCAAAATTATATGACATACCATTATGTTCAATTCCAAGGGGCGGGATTGGGAAGTATATAGACAGGCTAGGGTAGTATATGGGCAGACTAGGATAGTATAGACAGGCTAAGGCAGGGGTGGAAGTATAGGGGTCGCAAAAGTCGCCATTGCGACTGTGCCCCATGCTGCAGGGGGCCCGTGGGGGCCCGTGTGCCCCTCTCTGCCCGAGCGGTGGCTGCATATGGGACCGAGCTCCCCGATCCTCAGCCGATGCGTAAATCGGCAGTGCAGGAGCTCGGTCACGCTGTAATTACTCTGAAAGTGAAAGTAAGGGAGAGGTGTCTAGCACAGTGTGTGCTCTCTGCCTCCCCCTACAGTGCAGTACCCGGCATGGAGAGTGAAGGTATAGTGCTGCAGCTGCAGATTTTTAAAAAGGCGATTTATATGTTTGTATGCATGTGTATGTGTTTATATGTGTGTGTCTACATGTTTTGGGTGTGTGCATGTGTGTGTGTGTTTTATATGTATGTGTGCAATAATTTGTGTGCATGTGTTTATATTTACATGTGTGTGTGCATGTTTGTGTGTTTGCTCATGTGTGTGCGTTTATGTGTGTGCATGTGTGTATGTTTGTATGTGTGCATGTATTTATATGTATATGTGTGTGTATTTGCGTACGTGTGTGTTTACATGCGTGTATGTATACACATTACTTGTAATCCTGACCCCCTTTTTTTTACGATCAGAACAGATTTTTTTAGGGTGGGTTCATAATACCAACAAGAAAATACCATTCCCCTGAAAAGCGATACAGATCGCTTTTCAGAGGCATTTGACAGGCAGTGAAGAGGCAATATGTTGCGCCTTGACTGGTAAAATGTTGAGAAACACTGATACAGAGAAACTGATCTCTCCATTTTCCTCCTGCAGCTGCTGAAAGGAGATGAGAAGTGGGGGAAATGGAAAGATCAGTTCCTCTATATGCAGCCGCACCCACCACGCCTCCTATGCAGCTTCTTTCTGCTGCCCCCCCCATGTGCTATCCAGCCCCCTTGCACTTTTTCCTGGCCCTCCGTGCTCTCTCCTGGCCCCTCCCCTTGTCCCCACAGCTCAGCAGAGTTTCCCTCTCCCCTCTCCTGCCAGCTGCTGTAGGGTATCTACATGGAGAGTCAGTGATCCATACCGATCACGGACTCAATCCATTCATAACTGAAACATAGTAAACTGTATTTACTATTCTTCAGTTTGCAAATAAAGGGGAAGCTCTATACAGAGCTAGTCCTGTCTATTCATTCTGTGCAGCTGAGTCTGTGTTCTCAATTTCCTTTCTCGTTCTCAAAGGTGAAACATCAGAGGTCTGCTTAGACCCCTGATATCTCACCAAAGCCCCCCAACTCTTAAAAATTTTTTTTAAATATTTTTAAAAAATAATATTGTAAAACAATAAATAAATGGTAGAAAAATACAATAAAAATATAAAAAAAACAGACGCCAGTGGCAGAACTATCAGGGTCACAAACGTCACACTTGAGACCGGGCCTTGCCATTTACGCCATGGGCTCGGAGGGAAGGGCCCCAGCTGGGGGTCAGGGGGCCCTTCATGATTTCTTGCACCAGGGCCCTGAAGGTTCTAGTTACGCCACTGGGCTAGGGTAGTATAGACAGGCTAGGGTAGTATATGGGCAGGCTAGGGTAGTATATAGACAGGCTAGGGTAGTATATAGACAGGCTAGGGTAGTACATGGACAGGCTAGGGTAGTATATAGACAGGCTAGGGTAGTATATAGACAGGCTAGGGCAGTATAAGGGCACGCTAGGGTAGTATAGTGGTGGGCCAGGGTAGTATAGGGGCAGGTTAGGGTAGTATAAGGGCAAGCTAGGGCTGTATACTGATTTTTGAGCATGACAGGTTATGCAACATTTGGCCATCCAGCAGATCAGCAGCCACTACTAGAAAAAATTATGGATTCCCCTTGTGTCCTGTCACACAGAGCTAACTATTACCCTTCTCCCAGTGCTCCCACAGTCTTCCACTTAAGGACCAGCCTTGTTTTGGAATTTAGGTGTTTACATGTTTAAAACAGTTTTTTTGGTAGAAAATTACTTAGAACCCCCAAACAATATATATTGTTTTTTTTTAACACCCTAGAGAATAAAATGGCGGTCATTGCAATACTTTTTTTCACACCGTATGTGCGCAGCGGTCTTACAAGCGTGCTTTTTTTGGAAAAAATTCACTTTTTTGAATAAAAAAAAATAAGACAACAGTAAAGTTAGCCTGATTTTTTTTATATTTTGAAAGATAATGTTACGCAGAGTAAATTGATACCCAATATGTCACGCTTCAAAATTGCGCCCGCTCGTGGAATGGCGTCAAGCTTTTACCCTCAAAAATCTCCATAGGCGACGTTTAAAAAATTCTATAGGTTGCATGTTTTGAGGTACAGAGGAGGTCTAGGGCTACAATTATTGCTCTCACTCTAACGATTGCGGCGATACCTCACATGTGTGGTTTGACCACCGTTTTTATATGCGGGCGCTACTCACATATGCGTTCGCTTCTGCACGTGAGCTCCTCGGGACGGGGGATTTTAAAAAAAAAATTGTTTTATTTTTATTATTTATTCTACATGATTTTATTTATTTTTACACTGTTTTAAAAAAACAAATGTGTCACTTTTATTCCTATTACAAGGAATGTAAACATCCCTTGTAATAGAAAAAAGCATGACAGGACCTCTTAAATATGAGATCTGGGGTCAAAAAGACCTCAGATCTCATATTTACACTAAAAGGCAATAAAAAAAAAAAAAGTCATTAAAAAAAATGAAATTGAAAAAAATGTGCCTTTAAGACGTATGGGCGAAAGTGACGTTTTGAAGTCGCTTCTGCCCTGCAATGTCATGAAGATGAGATTTGCGCCATCTTTGCCTCACTCGTCTCCAGGCACAGCAAGGAGACAGACGCGATCGCCTCCGCCGCTACCGACGGCTCCGGTAAGCGGCGGAGGGCACCGGATCGCGGTGGGAGGGGGGCCCTCTCCCGCCACCGATAAATGTGATCTTGTGGCGAATCCGCCGCAGAGACCACTTTTATCTGAAAGCCGACCGCCGCACGAAAACGGGGATACCGGGGTTATGGCAGCTAGCTGCTGCCATAACAACGATATCCGCCGCCAAACTTAGGACGTACATCGGCGTGCGGCGGTCGGCAAGTGGTTAACATCCGGTGTTAGACTGTGTGCGAGCACCCTCGGGCCTGACAACTATATGTATGCATGTTGAGGGCAGCAGGGCGGCCTTTTTCCAGGGCAGTTGAGTAGCTGGGGGGCAGTTTTTCTCCCTGTCCCCCAGGCCAGTCCGCCCCTGGATGACACACAAAACTGCTGGAAAAAAAATCTTGAGTGTCAATTTGTCACCCCTCTCAAAGTGCCACCTGGGTCCAGTGGGACCCATGGTAGGGCCGGAGCTGGCAATGTCCATCCACATGATCACATCGTGGTCAGTGCCACAGATACTAAGGTCTCATTTACACCTAATGCCGCGTACACACGGTCGGACTTTCTATCCTACTTGGTCCGGCACACTTTCCGACGGACTTTGTCCGCCAGGTGCGCCGGACTTTAAAACGGACGGACTTGCCCACACACGCCGGGACTTTCCGGCGGGCTAAGTCCGCCCGTCTTTCCGACGGACTTTCGCCGGAGTTCCGGCGGACTTTCAGAATGAACGGACTTGCCCACACACGGACAAGTCCGTTCATTTTGAACGTGACTCAGGTGCGACGGGACTAGAAAAGGATGTCAATCTTGCCGCTTTTATCGGCGAGATTGACACCTTGCGGGCCCCGTCGCGGGGCATACCAGGCCCTTAGGTCTGGTATGGATTATAAAGGGAACCCCGCTACGCCGAAAAAACGGCGTGGGGTCCCCCTAAAATCCATACCAGACCCCGATCCGAGCACGCAGCCTGGCCGGTCAGGAAAGGGGGTGGGGACGAGCGAGCGCCCCCCCCTCCTGAACCGTACCAGGCCGCATGCCCTCAACATGGGGGGGTGCTTTGGGGGAGGGGGCGCCTTACGGTGCCCCCCCACCACAAAGCACCTTGTCCCCATGTTGATGAGGACAAGGGCCTCTTCCCGACAACCTTGGCCGTTGGTTGTCGGGGTCTGCGGGCGGGGGCTTATCGGAATCTGGGAGCCCCCTTTAATAAGGGGGCCCCCAGATCCCGGCCCCCCACCCTATGTAAATGAGTATGGGGTACATGGTACCCCTACCCATTTACCTAGGAAAAAAGTGTAAGTAATAAAACACACTACACAGGTTTTTAAAATATTTTATTAAACAGCTCCGGGGGGGGGGGGATCTTCCTCCGGCTTCGGGGGTCTTCTTCCGGCTTCGGGGGTCCCTCCACTTCATCTTCTCCCGGCGTCCGGTTGGTTCTTCTCCGCTCTCCGGCCTCTTCTCCCGGTGTCCCAGGTCTTCGGCCGGCCCCTCCGCCGTCTTCATGTAGCTCTATTGCCAGCGGAGGTCCGGACTTCTGGGCTTCTTGTCTTCTTGTCTTCTCTTCTCTTCTCTTCCCCCAGATGTTGACACGACGCTCTCTCCGGCTGGACTGGTCTCTGAGGGCTGCGTTGTGACTTATATAGGCGGAGACCCCGCCCCCATATGATGTCACAGTCCCTGGGCATGCTGGGACTGTGACGTTTTAGGGGGCGTGGTCGAAGAACCAACCGGACGCCGGGAGAAGATGAAGCGGAGGGACCCCCGAAGCCGGAAGAAGACCCCCGAAGCCGGAGGAAGATCCCCCCCCCGGAGCTGTTTAATAAAATATTTTAAAAACCTGTGTAGTGTGTTTTATTACTTACACTTTTTTCCTAGGTAAATGGGTAGGGGTACCATGTACCCCATACTCATTTACATAGGGTGGGGGGCCGGGATCTGGGGGCCCCCTTATTAAAGGGGGCTCCCAGATTCCGATAAGCCCCCGCCCGCAGACCCCGACAACCAACGGCCAGGGTTGTCGGGAAGAGGCCCTTGTCCTCATCAACATGGGGACAAGGTGCTTTGTGGTGGGGGGGCACCGTAAGGCGCCCCCTCCCCCAAAGCACCCCCCCATGTTGAGGGCATGCGGCCTGGTACGGTTCAGGAGGGGGGGGGCGCTCGCTCGTCCCCACCCCCTTTCCTGACCGGCCAGGCTGCGTGCTCGGATCGGGGTCTGGTATGGTTTTTAGGGGGACCCCACGCCGTTTTTTCGGCGTAGCGGGGTTCCCTTTATAATCCATACCAGACCTAAGGGCCTGGTATGCCCCGCGCTCGCCGCAATAGGAAGATTTGTTTTTCCTATTGCAGCGAGCGCGAGATGCAATACCCTGCCCTCGTGTCGTATTTGGTCTGTCGGACCAGCCTACACACGAGCGGGCTTTCCGTCGGACCAGCACACACACGAGCGGACTTTCCGCCCGAAACTGAGTCCGACGGAAAGATTTGAAACTTTCTTCAAATCTAGGTCCGGCGGGCTTTTGGGAAGAAGTCCGCCGGAAAAGTCCGCCGCCGCCCACACACGGGCGGATTGTCCGGCACACTCTGGTCCGCCGGACCAAGTATGCCGGAAAGTCCGACCGTGTGTACGCGGCATTAGTGTTTTGTAGCTCAAAGCTCCAGCATCCAAAATCTTGTGTGCTTCAAATGTGGTTGTTCACATCTGAGCATGGTGTTGCTTGAAGCTTTTAGCTCAAATAAGTACATACTGTAGCCTTCTTCTAAACTACTTACTTTAAGTTTCAAGCACTTTTGATCCCAGCAAACATAATTGGAAGCTCTTGAAAAACGAGCAAACATACATGAACTAAATTAGGTGAAAATGCATGTATTGTGTGTTTCTTTCTCTAGTAACCAGCTTTCCAATCCTCAAGTCTCAGACATGCTGAAAAACAGGTCTGCAAATGCTAAAAAAAAAAAAAAAGCCTGCAAAATGACGAAAGGTGTATAATTCAAGCATGATGCAGCCTCAGGCATTTCGGACATCTATTTATAAACATTTATAAAGTTGTAAAAAAAATTCCTACTATCATTCTACACATGTGATAGAGTGGATACAACTATATTAGTATCTACATACATTGATAGTTTACAATTTTGGATAGAGCAGCAAATAGGTAAAGTGTTTTAAGGCTTTTATTGCAATATGTGTCCCATCTAAGAGATCTCTTTTTACCCCCTGTCCTGTAGACACAAAAGGAAGTGAGAAGAAATCTTTCCAAAGTGAGGGAAATTCACCAGAACATCCTGGTGTCAATAACCACCAAGAGAAATAGAGAAGGAAAATTTCACTTCTCAGAAAGCTAAAAAAAAACTCAGCAATGTTTCTAAGCCATGCACTATTGTATCCGAAACTAAAAAAGGTTTTGCATTGAGATACATTTTAAAGAATGCAAGTCGTTTTTGAACAATACAATGGTAGGCATTTGACAACAGTAGGTTCAAAACTGTGGTGGCCAATGGAACATTGTTCACATGATAAACTGTAAATATTTCTTACAGGGCACAATAGACACTTCAATAGTAACAAAGTTTTATTGGCTCAGGACAGATAAAATATGCAAATTACATTTTTTGTATTTATTTGATAGAAAAGTATAGTATGGTTTTAAATGGTAACAATTAATATACTAGAATTTTTTTAAAAGCAATTTTGATCTCCTTATTTCTCAGGCTGTAAATAAACGGGTTGAGTGTTGGGTTAATGATGGTGAAGACTACACTGATGGCCCGATCGTAGGTCGGTGAGTAGATGGAGCTTGGCCGTAAATACGTGAATATTAATGTGCTGTAGCATAGGATGACCATGGTGAGATGAGATGAGCAAGTAGAGAAGGTCTTTCTACTTCCCTGAGATGACTTTAGAGTCAAAACTGCTTTGATGATGAGTACATAGGACCAAAGGATTAAAAGCACTGGGGAAAAGATGACAATGCAAGTTTCAAGGAAGTCAACTGTCTGCATAGTGACTGACAAGCCAGAGCAGGATAGAATGATTATGGTGGGATAGTCACAGAAGAAGTGTTGGATTGCCCAACCACAGAACAGCTGAGAAGAAACCAGCCAAGTGCTGTATGTAGATTGAAGGCAAGCAAAAATCCAAGAAAATGCCATCAGACAAATACAAGTTCTCTTGTTCATCATCAAATGGTACTGTAGGGGAAAACAAACTGCACAGTAGCGATCCAAGGCCATGACGGCCAACAAAAAACAATCCATGCTGCCCACTACTAGGGAGAGAAAAAGCTGGAGAAAGCAGTCATGGACAGAGATTTGTGTGCCTCCAGAGAGGAGACCATGCAAGGCCCTGGGGATGATTGTAGAGGTAAAACATACATCCACAAAGGCAAGATTCCCCATCAAGACGTACCTTGGTGTGTGAAGCCGGTGTTGTGATACAATAAGCACAAAGATGAATAGATTTCCTGCAATGCAAAGGATATACATAACCAAGAAGAAGCAGAGGACAGGCAAAATAAGATGAGGTGTATCCGAAAATCCCAACAGTACAAAACCAGAAAAAGTCTTATTTACATAAAGCTCCATGAGTATTGTAGCCAATTATATATATGATAAAAACGCGAAGATTACTGGATGCAGCACATCTGAAGAAAGTGAACATTTTTTATTATAATTGAAAAAAAATGTTAGGTCAAATGGGCATAACACACGACTAACAAAATAAAGGAACTATGCAAACCAAAGTCAAATACAGTGAAGAACAAGTCAAACATGTACAGTACTTAATGGGTGACCCAATGGTGAGAGCTATGTAAGCTTTTAAGAGTGGGGTCACCGTCTTAATAGTCATAGCAATCCATATAGCTTCTGTGGGGCCTGGGGGTGGACTCAAGCCCCATTAAGGGAGCTGTTGAGGTAAATTAAACATAGAAAATATTGAAGATATCACAAATCCAGTACTGTATTTTTAAGATCTGAAAGAGTTGCTGTTGACACTGACCCTGTACCCTGAAGACATCAGATGGACAGGAGGAAACCGCAGAGCCGTTGCCACTAGTCACATGTCCCCTTTCAAAGGTATGCAGGAAGGGTAATTTGCTTAGCTGCTGCTGTTCTGTAGATTTATTTCCCTCTGGTCAACATAGCCAGCACTGAAATTACGGTAACTGCATATGTCTAAAGCAATCTTCTTCAGACTGTAAAAAACCCAGTGTTAAAACTGTTAAAAGTTGACAAGAGAGCTATTTGTTTAAAAAAAAAGTTTTAGGAAGTTTTATTTAATTATGTGGTCATTATTATTGCTACTACAACTCTTCTACTTACTACTACACGTTACAACTAGACCACATCTCTCAGCACTTGCTTGGGGTGGGAGAGCAAAAATTTACACCAAGACTCCAAGATGCTGAATAAGACTGATAAACTACTAAGAACGAAGTAGTTATCTGGAAAATGATTTTTAAAGGTTAATTCTGTATATTGATGCCCCCTCTTCCTTGAAAATTTCTGTCCACAGCTCTTGGCCCTAGTAGCTTACTGACTATGTTGACAGCTCTCCTGCTGCCTGTCCTTTGCTTAGACGCACTTTATGATAAGATCATGACAACAGGCAGGCAGGTAGTAGGCAAGTAGTGGTTGATGCTGCCCCAGCCAGGAAGTTGGGAGTTCACGAATTACAAATGTAACGAATTTAAACGAATCCGAAAAAAACAATCGAATTCGAAAACAAATTCGAATCAAATTCAAAAACAAATTCGATTCGAATTAGAAAAAAAAAATAGAAAACAATTTTCTAAAAAATACAATAGAATAGAATATAAAACAATAAAGCAAAAATATTTTTTTATTATTCTATTCTAATGTTTTTCTATGCTTTTGTTTTCTATTATTTTCTATTCTATAAGTCTTTTCTATTCAAATTCAAATTCATTCTATATGAAATTCGAATTTCGGAACATGGCTTCTGAAGTTCAAATTTCGTATGGAATGGATTTGAATTTGAATAGAAAAGATTAGAATAGAAAATAATAGAAAAGAATAGACTAGAAAAACAATAGAACAAAGCAGTATAATATATATATATATATATATATATATATATATATATATATATATATATATATATATATATATATATATATATATATATATATATATATATTATATTCTATTCTGTTCTATTGTTTTTCTAGTCTATTCTTTTCTACACTGTTCTAATGTCTTCTATTCAAATTCAATATATATATATATATATATACAGTGCCTTGCAAAAGTATTCGGCCCCCTTGAACTTTTCAACCTTTTGCCACATTTCAGGCTTCAAACATAAAGATATAAAATTTTAATTTTTTGTGAAGAATCACCAACAAGTGGGACACAATTGTGAAGTGGAACAAAATCTATTGGATATTTTAAACTTTTTTAGCAAATAAAAAACTGAAAAGTGGTGCGTGCAAAATTATTCGGCCCCTTTACTTTCAGTGCAGCAAACTCACTCCAGAAGTTCAGCGAGGATCTCTGAATGATCCAATGTTGTCCTAAATGACTGATGGTAATAAATAGAATCCACCTGTGTGTAATCAAGTCTCTGTATAAATGCACCTGCTCTGTGATAGTCTCAGGGTTCTGTTGAAAGCGCAGAGAGCATCATGAAGACCAAGGAACACACCAGGCAGGTCCGTAATACGGTTGTGGAGAAGTTTAAAGCCGGATTTGGATACAAAAAGATTTCCCAAGCTTTAAACATCCCAAGGAGCACTGTGCAAGCGATCATTTTGAAATGGAAGGAGTATCAGACCACTGCAAATCTACCAAGACCTGGCTGTCCCTCTAAACTTTCAGCCCAGACAATGAGAAGACTGATCAGAGATGCAGCCAAGAGGCCCATGATCACTCTGGATGAACTGCAGAGAACTACAGCTGAGGTGGGAGAGTCTGTCCATAGGACAACAATCAGTCGTACACTGCACAAATCTGGCCTTTATGGAAGAGTGGCAAGAAGAAAGCCATTTCTCAAAAATATCCATAAAAAGTCTCGTCTAAAGTTTGCCACAAGCCACCTGGGAGACACACCAAACATGTGGAAGAAGGTGCTCTGGTCCGATGAAACCAAAATCGAACTTTTTGGCCACAATGCAAAACGATATGTTTGGCGTAAAAGCAACACAGCTCATCACACTCAACACACCATCCCCACTGTCAAACATGGTGGTGGTGGCAGCATCATGGTTTGGGCCTGCTTTTCTTCAGCAGGGACAGGGAAGATGGTTAAAATTGAGGGGAAGATGGATGCAGCCAAATACAGGACCATTCTGGATGAAAACCTGTTGGACTCTGCAAAAGACCTGAAACTGGGACGGAGATTTATCTTCCAACAAGACAATGATCCCAAACATACAGCAAAATCTACAAAGGAATGGTTCACAAATAAATGTATCCAGGTGTTAGAATGGCCAAGTCAAAGTCCAGACCTGAATCCAATCGAGAATCTGTGGAAAGAGCTGAAAACTGCTGTTCACAAACGCTCTCCATCCAACCTCACTGAGCTCGAGCTGTTTTGCAAGGAAGAATGGGCAAGAATTTCAGTCTCTCGATGTGCAAAACTGATAGAGACATACCCCAAGCGACTTGCAGCTGTAATCGCAGCAAAAGGTGGCTCTACAAAGTATTAACGCAAGGGGGCCGAATAATTTTGCACGCCCCACTTTTCATTTTTTTATTAGTTAAAAAAGTTTCAACAATCCAAAAGATTTCGTTCCACTTCACAATTGTGTCCCACTTGTTGGTGATTCTTCACAAAAAATAAAAATTTTATATCTTTATGTTTGAAGCCTAAAATGTGGCAAAAGGTTGAAAAGTTCAAGAGGGCCGAATACTTTCGCAAGGCACTGTATATATATATATATATATATATATATATATATATATATATATATATATATATATATATATATATATAATTTTTTTCTGTTCTATTGTTTTTCTATTCTATTCTAATCTTTTCTATTTGAATTCAAATTCATTCTATACGAAATTCGAATTTTGGAAGATGTTTTATATATAGATAGATATATCTATATATATATCTATAGATATATATAGATAGATATATATATATAAAGAGAGAGAGAGAGAGAGAGAGAGAGAGAGAGAGAGAGAGAGAGAGAGATCTCTATATATGTATATTATATTTTTTCTATGCTGGTCTATTGATTTTCTATGCTATTATTCTCTATTATTTTCTATTTTATTCTAATCTTTTCTATTTGAATGCAAATTCATTCTATACGAAATTCGAATTTCAGAAAATGGTTATATAGAAATAGAATGAAACTGAATTCTAATAGAAAAGACTAGAATGGAAAAAACAATAGAACAGAAAAAATATAATATATATATTGGAATATATATATATATATATAAAACCATCTTCCGAAATTGAAATTTGGTACAGAATGAATTCGACTTTGAATAGAAAAGATTAGAATAGAAAATAATAGACAAAAATAGCATACAAAAACAATAGAACAGAATAGAAAAAAGTATAATATATTCTATTCTAATCTTTTCTATTCAAATTCGAATTAATTCTGTACCAAATTCCAATTTCGAAAGATGGTATATATATATATATATATATATATATATATATATATATATATATATATATATATATATATATATATATATTATATTTTTCATTTTTTTTCTATTCTGTTCCATTGTTTTTCTATGCTATTCTTTTCTATTCTATTCTAAACTTTTCTATTCAAATTTGAATTCATTCTATACAAAATTCGAATTTCGGAAGATGGCTTCTGAAATTCGAATTTCGTATAGAATGAATTTGAATAGAAAAGATTAGAATAGAAAATAATAGAAAAGAATAGACTAGAAAAACAATAGAACAGAATAGAATAAAATATAATATATATATTATATTTTATTCTATTCTGTTCTATTGTTTTTCTATGCTAGTCTGTTATATTATTTTCTATTCTAATCTTTTCTATTCAAATTTGATTTCAGTCTATATGAAATTCGAATTCCGGAAGATGTTTTATATATATGTATGTATATATACCGTATTTATCGGCATATAACACGCACTTTTTTCCCCTGAAAATCAGGGGAAAATCGTGGGTGCGTGTTATAGGCCGATCCCCGCCGATTTTGTGTCATCGGAGCGATCACGGCAATTGCCACAGTCGCCGCCGACATACACAGCCGTGGGTAGATTCAAATATGGCGCCGAGACTGCACGGATACTTCGGAGCCGAGATACACATACCCGAGTGTTCTCGGCTTTTTTTGGCGCCGCTCACAGTCACACGCAGTCCCGCCCTATGATGGACATAACACAGGTCCAAGGGCGGGACTGGGCGTGACGGCGGCCCCGAAAAAAGCCGAGAACACTAGGGTATGTGTATCTCGGCTCCGAAGTATCCCTGCAGTCTCGGCGCCATATTTGAATCTACCCATGGCTGGACTGGGGCAAAGCTGCACGGGCAAACCTGCACTAGCAACGCTGCACTGGGGCAAGGCTGCACTGGGGCAAGGCTGCACTGGGGCAAAGCTGCACTGGGGCAAAGCTGCACTGACAAGGCTGCACTGACAAGGCTGCACTGACAAGACTGCACTGGGGCAAGGCTGCACTGACACCGAAAAGGCTGCAGATGGACAGATAAGGCTGCATTGATGGGCATTTTAATGTAAGTTTTTTTTCCTTAAACTTCCCTCCTAAAAGTTTTTTTCCTTAAAATTCCCTCCTAAACTTGGGGTGCGTGTTATACGCCGATAAATACGGTATATAATATATATATATATATATATATATATATATATACATATATATATATTATATACCGTATTTATCGGCGTATAACACGCCGATAAATATTATATTCCATTGCTTTTCTATGCTATTTTTTTCTATTCTATTCTAAACATTTCTACTCGAGTTTGAATTAATTAGAATTTTGGAAGATGGCTCCTGAAACTCGAATTTCGTATAGAATGAATTTGAATAGAAAAGATTAGAATAGAAAATACCGTATATACTCGAGTATAAGCTGAGTTTTTCAGCACATTTTTTTGTGCTGAAAATGTACCCCTCAGTTTATACTCGAGTCAAGCACTTTTCTGCAGCAGAGAATGACATTTTCCGAACCGAATTTAGGGCCCCGTATCTCGGAGCCACTTGGTGCTAAGAACCCCAAATTTGGTGTGCAAACCCAGTGGGACTAGCACTACAAAATCCTATCACCAAGTGGTCCCGAGATACGGGGCCCCAAAATCGGTTTGGAAAATGTCATTCTCTGCTGCAGAAAAGTGTGTGACATTTTCCAAACCGACTTTGGGCCCCCGTATCTTGGGGCCACTTGGAACCCCAGCTTTGGATATGTTGTAGTGCTAGTTCCACTGAGTTTGCACACCAAATTTGGGGTTCCTAGCACCAAGTGGCCCCGAGATACTGGGCCCCAAAGTCGGTCAGCTGTGTCCATCTGCAGCAATGTCATTTCGGGGCCCTTTGAATTCATTCTATGCGAAATTCGAATTTCGGAAGATGGCTTCTGAAATTCGAATTTCATATAGAATAAATTGGAATTTGAATAGAAAAGATTAGAATAGAAAATAATAGTCTAGTAAAACAATAGAACAGAACAGAATATAATATAATATATATATTTTATTCTATTCTGTTCTATTGTTTTTCTAGTCTATTATTTTCTACTCTATTCTAATCTTTTCTATTCAAATTTTCAAATTCAAATTCATTTTAAACGAAGTTCGAGTTTCAGAAGATGGTTTTATATATATATATTATTTTTTTCTGTTGTATTGTTCTATTGTTTTTCTATTCTATTCTAATCTTTTCTTTTTGAATGCGAATTCATTCTATACAAAATTCGAATTTTGGAAAATAGTTATATAGAAATAGAATGAAATTGAATTCTAATAGAAAAGACTAGAATAGAAAAAACAATAGAACAGAATAGAAAAAAAATATATATATAATATAACCATCTTCCGAAATTGAAATTTGGTACAGAATGAATTTGAATTCGAATAGAAAAGATTTGAATAGAATAGAAAATAATAGACAAGAATAGCATAGAAAAACAATAGAAAAGAATAGAAAAAAATATAATATATTCTATTCTAATCTTTTCTATTCGAATTCAAATTCATTCTGTACCAAATTCCAATTTTTGGCAGATGGTTATATATATAATATTTTTTTTTATTTTGTTCTATTGTTTTTTCTATTCTAGTCTCTTCTATTAGAATTCTATTTCTATATAACCATTTTCCAAAATTCGAATTTCGTATATAATGAATTTGCATTCAAATGGAAAAGATTAGAATAAAATAGAAAATAATAGAAAAGAATAGCATAGAAAAACAATAGATCAGCATAGAAAAAATTAAAATAAATAAATAAATATATATATATATATATATATATATATATATATATATATATATATATATAAATAAAACATCTTCCAAAATCCAAACTGCGTATGGAATGAATTTGAATCCAAATAGAAAAGATTTGAATAGAATAGAAAATAATAGAAAAACAATAGAACAGAATAGAAAAAATTATACATATATATATATATATATATATATATATATATATATATATATATATATATATATATATATATATATATATATATATATATGTATATATATATATATATATATATATATATATGTATATATATATATATATATATATATATATATATATAACCATTTTCCGAAATTCGAATTTCGTATAAAATGAATTTGAATTCAAAAGATTAGAATAGAGTGGAAAAGAATAGACTAGAAAAACAATAGTACAGAATAGAATAAAATATAATATATATATATATATATATATATATATATATATATATATATATATAATATTCTGTTCTGTTCTATTGTTTTTCTATGCTTTTCTATTATTTTCTATTCTAATCTTTTCTATTCAAATTCATTCTATACGAAATTCGAATTTCATGTAGACTGAAATCAATTTTGAATATAAAAGATTAGAATAGAATAGAAAATAATAGAACAGAATAGCATAGAAAAACAATAGAACAGAATAGAATAGAATAAAATACACCGGTAATATATATATATATATAATATTTTATTCTATTCTGTTCTATTATTTTTCTAGTCTATTCTTTTCTATTATTTTCTATTCTAATCTTTTCTATTCAAAACAGAAAAAAATATTATATATTATATATATATATATATATATATATATATATATATATATATATATATATATATATATATATATATATATATATATATATATATATACATATACACATATATATATATACATATACACATATATATATATACATATATATATATATATATATATATATATATATATATATATATATATATATATATATATATATATATATATATATATATATATATATATATATATATATGTATATGTATTATATTTTTATATATGTATATGTATTATATATATATATATGTATATGTATTATAATTTTTTCTATTCTGTTCCATTGTTTTTCTATGCTATTCTATTCTAAACTTTTCTACTCGAATTTGAATTCATTCTATACGAAATTCGAATTTCGGAAAAGATGGCTTCTGAAAATCGAATTTCGTATATAATGAATTTGAATAGAAAAGATTAGAATAGAAAATAATAGAAAAGAATAGACTAGAAAAACAATAGAACAGAATAGAATAAAATATAATATATATATTATATTTATTCTATTCTGTTCTATTCTTTTTATATGCTATTTTGTCCTATTATTTTCTATTCTATTCCAATCTTTTCTATTCAAATTTGATTTGAATAGAAAATAAAATTTCGGAAGATGTTATATATATATATTTTTTTTTCCATTCTATTCCATTGTTTTTCTAATTTTCTATATTTTCTATTCTAATCTTTTAATTCTATTTGAATTCAAATTCATCCTATACACAATTTGAATTTTGGAAGATGTTATATATATATGTATATATATATATATATTTTTTTTTTTTCTATGCTGGTCTATTGTTTTTCTATGCTATTCTTTTTCATTATTTTCTATTATATTCTAATCTTTTCTATTTGAATGTGAATTCATTTTATACAAAATTCGAATTTCGGAAAATGGTTATATAGAAAATAGAATGAAATCGAGTTCCAATAGAAAAAACTAGAATAGAAAAAAACAAAAGTACAGATTAGAAAAAAATATTTTATATATATATATATATATATATATATATATATATATATATATATATATATATATATATATATAATTCAAATTCATTTTGTACCAAATTCCATTTTCAGAAGATGGTTATATATATATACCATCTTCCGAATTCGAATAGAAAAGATTAGAATAGAATATATTATAGTTTTTTTCTATTCTGTTCTATTGTTTTTCTATGCTATTCTTTTTTATTATTTTCTATTCTATTCGAATTCACTTTCATTCTATATGAACATAGGCGTCCTTAAGGGGGGGCTATTGAGGCTTGAGCCCCGAATGTGGGGCCAATAGCCCCGAGTGTCTAAGCGCAGTGGCCCCAGCTGCAAGATCTAGAGCGGCGCATTCCGATTCCCGTGCGCGCCGCCATCAGTGTTATATTACATACAGCCTGTACGAGCGCTTAGCTGGGCAGCGGGCGCTCCCTGATTGGCTGTGCAGGCGGAAGACATAAGGGCCTGTGATCGGCCCCGGTGGAGCTGCTGACTGGTCACATGTGGAGGGGCTTGACTGTGGGTGATCGCGGCCGCCCGGAGCCCCGCCTCCCTGCCTGTCGCGCGCTGTGTCTCCTCCTGACGGAGGCGGGGAGGGTCTTGACTGTGGGTGATCGCGGCCGCCCGGAGCCCCGCCTCCCTGCCTGGCGCGCGCTGTGTCTCCTCCTGACTGAGGTCTCTCTGTTATCTGCCCTTCCACTAGTCTGTCAGCGTGCCACTCTCTGTAAGCCCACCCCTTTGTCATCCCGCCCCTTTGTGTAAGCCCACCCCTTTCTGTCACTGCCCCCTCTGTCAGTGCACCCCTCCTCTGTCAGCACCCCCCCTCTGTGTCAGCACCCCCCTCTGTCAGCCCACCCCCCTCTGTCAGCAGTGCACCCCCTCTGTAAGCACCCCCCTCACTGCCAGCCCACCCCCCTCTCTGTCAGCCCACCCCCCCTCTGTCAGCCCACACCCCCTCTGTCAGCCCACACCCCCTCTGTCAGCCCACACCCCCTCTGTCAGCCCCCCCTGTCAGCACCCCCCCTCTGTCAGCACCCCCCCTCTCTGTCAGCACCCCCCTCTCTGTCAGCACTCCCCCTCTCTGTCAGCCCACACCCTCTCTATCAGCGCCCCCTCTCTCTCAGCGTCCCCCATCAGCTCACACCCTCTCTGTCAGCCCACACCCTCTCTGTCAACACCCCCCCTCTGTCAGCACCCCCCTCTCTGTCAGCCCACACCCTCTCTATCAGCGCCCCCTCTCTCTCAGGTTCCCCCCGTCAGCTCACACCCTCTCTGTCAACACCCCCCCTCTGTCAGCACCCCCCCTCTGTCAGCACCACCCCCTCTGTCAGCACCACCCCCTCTGTCAGCACCCCCCCCCTCTGTCAGCACCCCCCCCCCTCTGTCAGCACCTCCCCTCTCTGTCAGCACCACCCTCCCTCTGTCAGCACCTCCCCCTCTCTGTCAGCACCACCCCCTCTCTGTCAGCACCACCCCCTCTCTGTCAGCCCACCCCCCCTGTCAGCCCCCCTCTCTGTCAGCAGTGCACCCCCCTCTCTGTCAGCCCACACCCTCTCTATCAGCGACCTCCTCTCTCTCAGCGACCCCCCGTCAGCCCACACCCTGTCAGCACCCCCCCACTCTGTCAGCACTCCCCCTCTCTGTCAGCACCCCCCCTCTCTGTCAGCACCCCCCCTCTCTGTCAGCACTCCCCCTCTCTGTCAGCACCCCCCTCTCTGTCAGCACCCCCCCCTCTCTGTCAGCACTCCCCCTCTCTGTCAGCACTCCCCCTCTCTGTCAGCACCCCCCCCTCTCTGTCAGCAACCCCCCCTCTCTGTCAGCAACCCCCCCTCTCTGTCAGCAACCCCCCCCTCTCTGTCAGCAGGCCCCCTCTCTGTCAGCACTCCCCCTCTCTGTCAGCACCACCCCCTCTCTGTCAGCATCCCCCTCTCTGTCAGCCCACCCCCCCTGTCAGCACCCCCCCTCTGTCAGCACCTCCCCTCTCTGTCAGCACCACCCTCCCTCTGTCAGCACTCCCCTCTCTATCAGCACCACCCCCTCTCTGTCAGCCCACCCCTCCTGTCAGCCCCCCCTCTCTGTCAGCAGTGAACCCCCCCCTCTGTCAGCCCACACCCTCTCTATCAGTGACCTCCTCTCTCTCAGCGACCCCCCCGTCAGCCCACACCCTGTCAGCATTCCCCCACTCTGTCAGCACTCCCCTCTCTGTCAGCACCTCCCCTCTCTGTCAGCACTCCCCCTCTCTGTCAGCACCTCCCCTCTCTGTCAGCACCTCCCCTCTCTGTCAGCACCTCCCCTCTCTGTCAGCACCTACCCTCTCTGTCAGCACCTACCCTCTCTGTCAGCACCTCTCCTCTCTGTCAGCACTCCCCCTCTCTGTCAGCACCCCCCCTCTCTGTCAGCACTCCCCCTCTCTGTCAGCATCCCCCTCTCTGTCAGCCCACCCCCCCTGTCAGCACCCCCCTCTCTGTCAGCCCACACCGTCTCTGTCAACACCCCCCCCCCCTCTGTCAGCACCCCCCTCTGTCAGCACCACCCCCCCTCTGTCAGCACCCCCCTCCCTCTGTCAGCACCACCCTCCCTCTGTCAGCACCACCCCCTCTCTGTCAGCCCACCCCCCCATCAGCCCCCCCTCTCTGTCAGCAGTGCACCCCCTCTCTGTCAGCCCACACCCTCTCTATCAGCGCCCCCTCTCTCTCAGCGTCCCCCCTCTCTCAGTGTCCCCCCTCTCTCAGCGTCCCCCCTCTCTCAGCACCCCCCGTCAGCCCACACCCTGTCAGCACTCCCCCTCTCTGTCAGCACTCCCCCTCTCTGTCAGCACTCCCCCTCTCTGTCAGCACTCCCCCTCTCTGTCAGCACCACCCCCTCTCTATCAGCACCACCCCCTCTCTGTCAGCACCACCCCCTCTCTGTCAGCCCACACCGTCTCTATCAGCGTCCCCCCTCTCTATCAGCGTCCCCCCTCTCTCTCACCACCCCCCGTCTCTCTCAGCACCCCCCCTCCGTCAGCTCACACCCTCTCTGTCAGCGCCCCCCTCTCTCTCAGCACCCCCCCTCTGTCAGCCCACACCCTCTCTGTCAGCCCACACCCTCTCTGTCAGCACCCCCCTCTCTGTCAGCACCCTCCCTCTGTCAGCACCCCCTCTGTCAGCACCCCCTCTGTCAGCACCTCCTCTCTGTCAGCAGTGCACCCCCCTCTGTCAGCCCACCCCCTCTGTCAGCACCCCCTCTCTGTCAGCAGTGCACCCCCCCTCTGTCAACACCCCCCTCTGTCAGCACCCCCCTTTCTGTCAGCACCCCCCCGCCTCTGTGTCAGCCACCCCCTCTCTCTCCTGCCTCCTCCCCCCTTTCACTCACCCCCCTTACCTCCTCCTCTCTCACCTCCCCTTTCTCACCTCCCTTCCCCCACCTCTTTCCCCCCCTCAGGGGGTGGAGGCCCCATGATTCCCAACAGCGGCCCTGTGAGCGAGTGTACCAGTTCAAATGTGTCTTGCCGACAATGGAAGGAAAATGGCACTACATAAGAGCAGCTTCGCTCCACCACCAAACTCCGGCTTCCACACTTCCTGACTCTAAATGGCTCTCGGTAAAGCAGTCTAATGGGGGTCTTAAGGGGCAGGGGACACTGATGGGGGGAGGGGTCACTGATCTAATAGAGATCTCTAAGGGGGGTGCTGATGTAAGGGGACTCTGAGCTAATGTAGAGGGGGTACTGACTGCTGGTGACCCATTAGATCAGCAGTCAGTGCGTGTCAGTGTATGTCAGCCAGGTAGGTCAGTGTGGGTCAGGTAGGTCAGTGCGTGTCAGGTAGGTAACACCCCCCCTCCATACAACCCCACCGCCCGCCACCCCATCATCCCCCCCGGTGCCGGGCTCTGACTTTGGGCTGAAGCCCCTGGTCTTTTTGCCACCTAGCAACGCCCCTGTATATGAATATCGAATTTCGCAAAATGGTTATATATATAGTTTACTTTTTCAAGTTCGGTCAAATTTTTTCGAATGCGGTAGAATTTTTTTCAAATTTGATAGTTTTTTTGAATGCAGTAGAATTTTTTAGAATTTGATAGTTTTTTTCGAATGCGGTAGAATTTTTTCGAATCTGATTTTTCGAATACGGGCAAATTTTTTCGAATTCGAATACGAAATGAAACGAATCCCGAAAACGAATGTAACGAATGCGACAAATTTAACTAAACAAATTTAGTTAAATAACGAATCGAAACGAAACTAAATGAATTTTTTCATCCTGCACATGTCTATGCTCTGTGCCCATTCCTGCATCATACATCCATCCATACTCAGCCATCCCCATTCATGCTCAGCCGTCCCATCCATGCTCTCCCATCCCTACTCAGCCATCCCATCCATGCTCAACCATCCCTGTCCATGCTCAGCCATCCTCATCCATGCTCAGCAATCCCATCCATACTCAGCCATCCCCATCCATGCTCAGCCATCCCCATCTATGCTCAGGCATCCCATCCATGCTCAGCCATCCCTATCCATACTCATCCACGGCTCATCTATCCCCATCCACGGCTCATCCATCCACATTCATGGCCCAGCCCTCCCCATCCATGCTCATCCATCCCCATCCACGGCTCATCCATCCCCATCCATGGCTCATTTATGCCTCATTCTTTCTCATCTATGCCTCATCCGTGCCACATCGGTTCTCATCCATGGCACATCTATGCCACTGCAGTGCCTCACAATAGTCTAATAGGTATTCAAATAAGATTTGAAATGTATGTCCCTAGAACACCTGATGGTTCTCTCTGCATGTTTGGCCTCCGTATCTGGCCAGGCTGTGTAAAAGTCTCACACATGTGGTATCGCTGTACGTGTGTAATTTTTGGTATGTACATGTTATGTGTTAGAAATATTGTATAAATTGACAACTTTGTGTATAAAAAATGCATTTTCATTATCTTTCCACATTTTCCAAAAACAAAAAAAAATGACATGTTCAAAAGACTGATTATGCCTCATAGAATATACGATGGGGTGTTTGCTTTGCAAAATGGGGTCATTTTTTTGGGTGGTTCCATTGTCCTGGTCCTCAGGGCCTTCAAAAGTGTAAGAGGTAGTCAAGAAATTATATGTGTAATCATACCTTCCACCTTTCTGAGACTGGAATGAGGGACACTTATTAGCAAAAGTATGTAGACAAAGGACACCCCCCTGCCACACACCCTTAAAGGAGAATTATACAAAAAATTGTTAGGTAAACCTACAAGTGCTTTTTTTAATTTTACTACTATTATTCCTTTATATTGGCTTTTGAAATATACAAATGCAACAATTTTGAAACTGGACAAAAGAATTAGCACTGTAAAACACTTGTTTGATAGATAAATGGTGCATTTTATATACAGATATATGGATCAGACCAAATGAGGCACAAATGAGGAGGAAAGAGGGACAGAGGGACTTTGTTCCAAATCAGGGACAGTCCCTCGAAATCAGGGACTGTTGGGAGCTATGTGCAATTTATGCTCCTAGAACGCCTGATGATGCCCCCTGCATGTTGGGCCTCTGTATGTGGCCTGGCTGTGTAAAAGTCTCACACACGTGGTATCGCCATACTCGGGAGGAGTAGCAGAATGTATTTTGGGGTGTAATTTGTGGTATGCATATGCTGTGTGTGAGAAATTACCTGTTAATATGACAATTTTGTGAAAATTTAAAAAAAAAATCTTCAAAGAATTGTGGGAAAAACTACAACTTCAAAAAACTCACCATGCCTCTTACTAAATACCTTGGAATGTCTACTTTCCAAAAAGGGGTCATTTGGGGGGTATTTGTATTTTCCTGGCTTGTTAGTATCTCAAGAAATGAGACAGGCCGTCAGTACATCAGATGTGATCAATTTTCAATGATTGGCACCATAGTTTGTGGACTCTATAAATTTCACAAAGACCAAATAATACACACTGATTTGGGTTATTTTTTACCAAAGATATGTAGCAGTATAAATTTTGGACAAAATTTATGAAGAAAAGTTACTAATTTGCAAAATTTTATAACAGAAACAAAGAAAATCCTTTTTTTTTTTACAGATTTTTCAGTCTTTTTTAGTTTATAGCATAAAAAAACCCAGTGGTGATTAAATACAACCAAAACAAAGCTCTATTTGTGTGAAAAAGGACAAAAATGTCATATGGGGACAGTGTTGCATGACTGAGTAATTTTCATTTAAAATGTGAGAGCACTGAAAGCTAAAAATTGGTGTGGTTAGGAAAGGGGTTTAAGTGCCCAGTGGGTAATTGGTTAATTAAGGACTTGTAAAAAACTTGTCAAGTGTTTTTTTTTTTTTTTTTTTTTGGTGAATGAGTAGGGGTGCAATGTACCCCATACTCATTCACATGGGGGGGGGGCGGGGGGATCTGGGCACCCCCTTGTTAAAGGGGCTTAAGGATTTCAAAAAGCCCCCTGTCAGCAGACCCCCACAACCACAGCCCAGGGTTGTCGGGAACAGGTCTTTGTCCCCATCAAAGCACCCACCCCCCATGTTAAGGGCATGTGGCCTGGTATGGTTCAGGAAGGGGGGTGCTCGCTCACCCCCCCCCCATTTCTGGGCCTTTCATTTTAGATGTGTAAAGCTGGTAGAGACATCCCCAAAAAGACTTGCAACTGTAATTGCAGCAAAAGGTGGTTCTACAAAGTATTGACTCAGGGGGGCGCTATACAAATGCACCCCACACTTTTCAACTATTTATTTGTAAAAAAACATGTTGAAAATCATTTATCATTTTCCTTCCACTTCACACTTATGTGCCCCTTTGTGTTGGTCTATCATCTAAAATCCCAATAAAAAACATTTACGTTGTTTTGGTTGTAACATGACACAATGTGGACAATTTCAAGGGGTATGAATACTTTTTCAATGCACCGTACATCCTTGCTTTTGATCTCTACATATCCCCTGCCTGACGGACCCTAAAACTCTTATAGAGTAAAGTAAACTTTTTAAATAAATAGTAACATACGCTAATTGGGGGCTTAAGTGTAAAATGTTGGCTCTCCCATCATTTTCTGTCTTGGTAATAATGGTCAGAACGACAAACAGAGGGGGAAACAATACAAACTTAACAATGATTCTAATTCCAGTGAAATGATGAGACATCCCCAGCACTCCATTGCAAACATATACACTATTTAATTAGTGCAATGTCACATCAGTGCAATTGCATTAACCCCTTCCCGCTGCCATCTCCCAGCCCTTTAAGAGGTGGGCATTCTGATCAGGGCCACTGATAGGTCAGTACAACTGGCCCTGTTGTACCAGGCCCGGCCAACCTGAACAGATATGTATTTTAATGTAAAAAAATCCTCCAGCCAAATCCCCCCCCCCCTCGTTTACATTTTATTATTTTTTTTATTTTTCCTGATCGCATGATTAGGTGGCGGCAGGGGAGGGACTATTTCTTGTATTTCAGGCGCGGAAGAGTTCTTCTGCCACGCCCTCTCCTCGTGCTGGCTCAAGTCCCGGCCAGAGCGTCCTCTGCAGTGCCGTCCCCGGAGTGATTCCTTCCTGTCTCTCCGCGTGAGAAGTAGCAGTAAGGCGACTCAGGCGAGCAGCGGCAGCAGAGGATATCGGCATTGGCATTTGCACACGGTGAGTTGAGGTGTTACAACACCCAATGTAATAGAATCAAAACACTTTTACAAGCGTTTAGGCTCATTTACAGGCATAAAGCACTTGGGCATTCATTTGATTGGCCAAAATAAGTTATTCTGGTCACTGAAATGAATTATTGCTCAAGCAGTAAACGTGCCTAGAGGTAACATGCGTTTAGGAGCATTTGCATGTTTTTGGTCAAAAAACTGCTGCTCCTGGACGCACTGGCCATGTTTGTTGGTTTCTTTTTCCCTGCTTGTAAAAGCCCCTGCCACTAAAAATTCTAAAATTCTATGTGTGCATAGACACATAAGATAACAGGAAGGGGTGCTTGGAAGCAGTAAACAAAAAAATGTGTGCATGAGGCCTAAAGATCACAAGGCACTGTGAGATGCTACTGTACACTTGTGTTTTTGGAGCGGTAAAAATGCACAGCTGAGCTGCATTTTTACAGCCCCCAACCATTTCCCTTTAACCACGGCATTTTATATCAGAGCTGGGGCCTTGCTACAAGCATGTCTTTTTAAACACATACACACATTTCCAGCTGCGGTCAGCAGCCAGGAGTGTGTGTATATTTGTAAAAGCAACTGTCAGGTTTCATGTGGAAGTGATACAAGCAGTTCTGAAGTCACTTTTCACTTCCACAACTGTTGCATCATATTCCCCCCTAAACTTTCGGGGAGGGGCCAGGGGTGGGGTCGGGGTCAAAGGGGGCCCTGTCAGCGGCCCTGATTCTGATCATGTGATCGCTGTGATTGGCTGTCACAGCGGTCACATGATTGGAAAGCTCCCAATAGCAAGTATGCATTGGGAGCCTTCCAGTACATCTTTGTTAGTGTGCTGGGAGCACAGTAACGTGTCTACATGGGGCCGCATATATACATATGGCCGGGGTGAAGAGGTTAATCAGAGAGACAAAAATTGATAGGAGATCCTAAATTTTCCACTTGTCACCAGAACAGAAATAAAGGGTATATATCCAATGGGGACACCTGTGACAAATGTCGTAGAAGAGAATACCCCTTATGTTGTAGAAATTGTGCAATTTTACCTCCCCCAGGCCGCCCACCTGGTATATAACATCACAGCCTGACGGGGCTATACACATGCCATGGCTGCAATGCTTTGCTTTTCTGCCTTGTAATTTTTATCTCGGGCTGCAAAGTTTGTCAGGCGACACTGCCTGTCAAACTCGTCCATTGAGATTAATGGGGTCCCACCGCAACCGTGAGCCCTAACACTTGGCTCACAGTAGCAGTCATGTAAAATTGCCATTCAGCAATTCAGCAATTAGGAAAGAATAAAAAAAGGCATCAGGAGGTGGCAATAGCACCTCCTAAAGGCCGGGCAGCCAGTGCTATACCACCCTCTGAAGAGCAATCTACCATGGCTAGTTTTTCAGAGAGCAGTAAGAAATGTTGCCTGTCTAAAAAAAAACTTTATGTTTTAATGTGGAAGAATCATAATTCCGACACTTACCTATCATTGGGCTGGGCACCGAGTTTATATTGTCTGTAGCACTCTGTAGTGTTCCTCTCCTCCCAGGTCTGTAGTGCAGTTTTATACACAAGTGGGAATGGGAAGCATTCAAAGTAATGTCTGACCCTCCGCTGGTTTTATAGAACAGACAGGACACAGATCTTCTTGTCACATCTGAAAGTTGGAATCCTCAGAGATCCCAACATCTCCCACATGGCACAATTATAATTCCTCGCTGTCAGCTATGCATGGAAACTAAATCATTATTTTATTAGGAGAGGAGCGAGCCCTTGTTCTAATACAGTAAAACTTTGGATTGTGAGCATAATTCGTTCCGGAAACATGCTTGTAATCCAAAGCACATGTATATCAAAGCGAATTTCCCCATAAGAAATAATGGAAACTCAGATGATTCGTTCCGCAACCATTTATTCATAGGTCCTTCAGTTTATAGTCCATATAAAAAGAATATAGCAATGTGATAAGTTGTGTAACTGTAAAATGTCCATCCACACATGGAAGCCTCTTCAAGGGGATTAGAAGCAAAATCCAGCAGGAGCTCCAGAGTATAAAAGAAGAGAGGTGCCTCTAAGTGTAGCAATATGTTGCTAAATGTTGTACCTTCATTAAATGTAACCATAATGCTACACTTAGAGGCGCCTCTCTTCTCTTTTATACTCAGTTGTGACATGACACTACTTGTATATCAAGACATCGCTTGTATATCAAGTCAAAATTGATTTAAAAATGTTGCTTGTCTTGCAAAACACTCTCAAACCAAGTTACTCTCAAACCAAGGTTTTACTGTACTCACATATTAATCTCCGATTTAGGGGTGAGGGTCAGATTCGCTGCTACCATGGTTAAATCTTTTTGACTTAAAAGTTTCAAGGCTCACCGCCAGAAGTAATAAATAATCTATAATGCAGCATATTGCCTTTCCCCGGGTCATCTGAGGTACAAGAAGCAATAATTTAAAGGGATAACTCAGCCGCCTTTCTATAAAATTTGGGCCCACAGCTGCCATATTGTCAGTGTGCATTGGACCTGTTAGGAAGAACTGATAATTCTGTGTAAGGAGAATTTTTAACATTTTTTAATTGGTTCGTGTCCCACATGGCAATGCCCAGCTACCCATGCCTTTTATTGACAATAGCTGGCCTATTAGCCCTAACTAATAGCAGTGGCATAGGGAGGGGGGGGGGGAACTAGGGCAGCTGGGCACAAAATTTAGAGGGGCGCTGTCCCAAGTGTGCTGGT